>LPNX010697183.1:138399-179777 GCA_001517045.1 Pseudotsuga menziesii
CCTGATTTAGACATATGACCAAATTTGTACAAGGGAGGATTAATAATCCTAACATTCCCTTCATAACATTAAGAAGATGGAGAATGAAACCATGGATGAATTTAACACTAAGTTCAGGCGTGTGGTTGCAGACCTCCCTAACGAAATCAAGCCAAAGGATGCCTCCATCCTCATATATTACATCGAAGCTTTCACTGGTGATTTGAGGTACCTGTTAAGAGACAAAGAGCTAGCCAATCTCAAAACTGCTCAGGAATTGGCTGAGAAAATAGAAAAGAATATGCAATCTTTAGGCAAATTCAACATTCCAGGTTACACTAGGGAAAACACTTCATACAACAAAGACAAGGGAAAAGCCATTGAATCAGAAGAAAAGGGAGCCTCTAAAGATCCCATGGAAAAGGTAACATACATGATAAAAGACTTGGTTACTAGTCAAAACCAACTAATGGCCAATCATTCTGCACACTTGAATCACATTCATAATAGATTGATCACAATGGAAAGGAATAATGGACCTAGGAACTTTCAGCCCAAGTAGAATCAAATGTATCAAGATAATTTTCCTCAACAGGAGCCTAGGGTTCCAAACCAGTTAGACTCAGCTAACATGGTAGAAGAAGTAATTCCATGGTGTAGACCCTGTGAAAAATTCCACCAAGACATTACTTGTTATGTTAAAAATCAAGTCATGGAACGTGGACTTCCCGAGATCAGTAATCAGGAAACAACTTCAAGCGAGCCTGATCATATATACATGGTAGGATAGGCCTACCCTTTCTCACCAGCTAAACAGTACATACCTAAGGATGAAACCATTGCAAAATATTATAGTGAAACTTATGATGAAAATTGTAATGTACATGATGGGACTCCTACGTGTTCTCCATATAATGATGACATTCTGGAAGGTTTACTGCCTTGTGAAATTTTCTATGAATAAGATGAGTATGAAAATGAGGACAAGTATAGGTTGGAGCATGATACAGGTGACGAAGACTCCCTTATCCCCGACAAATATATTGATGAGGATTCCTTGACATTCATGGAAAATACAGTCTATGACATGAATAAAGAGGAAAATAATGAACCAGAAACTTTTGATTGTTTTGTTGATTTTTCTATCTATGGCACATCTAAAGGAGAGAGCATGGACCATGTGACCATGGGAAAATTTGATATGAAAAAGGAGCTTGCAGTTTATCCACATGATCAGTTCGAGCCATATATCAGTATCAGTAATGAAGACAAAGAAAACTTGATATCGGAACTTGATATCAGCAATGGGCAATCCATCACATCTAACATAAATGATGGTGATGACTATTGGGATTTTTGTGGATATCTTATTAAGAATCATATCTATGCTATATCCAGCAAGGGAAGTGTCTATTTAGAAATTTGTGGAAGTCCAATCTACTATACTTCCATAGAGGGAAGCATGGATCTGGAGATCTTGGAAAACCTTTGTATGGAAGAGGATCATTCAGAATTTTCATGTGATCATTCAGAGTCATATCATGCAGAGCCGCACAAGGGTATCAGTAATGAAGACATTGAGAAGCAGTGTTGTGAAAATTAAGATGTGATGCAGTCAATGGAATATCAGTCTCAGCCATATTTTTCACATATAGAGGTTCCTTATGATTTGGAGCTACTTGGGGCTTGTGCAACGAGTTATCATTTGATAAGCCCCGATGATCAGTATGATGATGTAGTCAGTCTGCCTCATCGTTCTGATTGGTATATCAGTCCTATCCAGTCATGGATAGAAGAAACCTGCATGAGCACATACAAGCTGGGGAAGAATTTTTATGACATTATTCATGCCTATGATCTCCCATCCATCCCGTCCATTTTGAATCATCACGCAAGTTTGCAATTTCTGAATAAGGTATCCTTACTTTGGCTGATAACCAAAGACAATGAAATTTTTTTTATGTTAATAAAATGCTTAGGTGGTTACATTGGATTTCTGATTACACTTAACTCTTTTTTTATCATGCTTAGAGTAGGAAAATAAGCTCCTTGAAAGAGAGCATTTACTTTTTGCATTTCTATTTTATACTTAGCTATAATAAAACTTTTCTTCTTTTAGTTAGTTACATTTATTTTCTTTAAATAAATCATCTTAATGGTTCATTTGGTTTTTATGTAAAGCTTGCGTTATTGAGGTTTTCTTGTCAAGTTGAGATGTTTTTACAGGGTGTATAAACCAGAGATTTTGGTGTTCTCATATTCTCTCCTTGCCCTATGACCAGATCGAGCACACGTCCCGCAGTTGGAGCCAGAATGTTACCACCTATGTTGTACTTAGTGGTTTTTTATCAAGTGAGCCTGGTGAACCAGACAAGGATAACTTGTTCGAACTTCAGAAGAATTTTGGAAGTACTTCTGGGAAGTGCTTGTTTTACTATATCACATGTTCATACCCCATGGGAGAATTGTAATAAATGTTCTAGCATGATAGTGTCTGTAAAAGACTCAGTCTCTTAGAATTTATTTGTCAATCCAATCAGCCCAAGGTGTTTTTTCCCTTGGTTATTATTGGTTGTTGAATAAATGACTGATAATTTCTGAGTTTTTCACTCCATACCTCCAAAGTTGGGGTGGTCGGCTTGGCATTTAGGCCTATTGAGGTTATTAGTGTCTACGTGTCAATGTATAAACATACTAGACATCATGGTCGAGTCATATGAACATGTCTAAGTCCCCCTAGGTTTTTTCAATTTTTCAATTTTTTAGTTTTTTCAGTGTTTTTCATTAAAATTTAATTTTTTCAAAATTTAGTCTATTTTTTAATAGTTTAATTGGAAAAATTGATTTTGTAATAAAAGTGGGCCAAATAATCAGTTTCAGTCATGTAGGTGCTCATTTTCAAGCTAAGAGCACCATGTAAACCCATGGACCCACTATTTCCTAGTTTTGAGTGATTTTTCATCACTCAGCTCAGAAAGCCCCAAAAAATCATTTATTGATTATTTTAATTAATAAATTGATCAATAATGGAGCAAATCCAAAATCATAGATCAGTGGATTCTCAGCCAATTTGATTGAAATCAGTCAGATCTGAACCAAATTGACTGGATATGACAAATCCTTGACTGAAGGAGGTGATCAACTTAGATCTAGAGTTGATCTTCAGCAGTCTTTATGGGGAATTGTGCCCTCTCTCTCTCCTCCACATGTGTGGACTCTCCTGGATGCTCTATGGATTGATGTGTCGGTTTATGGGTTGATGTGTCAACTAAATCACCCCCCCGGTTGACAAGTAGGCTTAGTTTAGCTTCAGATCTATATTGATTGACTCTCCATCAGCTGATTTGATCTGTCTCCTTGGGATTTGCGCCCCCCCTGGGCTGGATCTCCTGGTTTTTGTATATATCCAAGCATAAGCCTTCTCTTCCAAGCTAGTTAGAGTTGGATTGAAGGGCTTGCTATTGTAATACCGTCGTAATATTTTGATTGTTGGAATAAAGAAGCTTTGGAGGCCAAATGGTGTAATGCTCTCATGTGTGTGGATTAAGCATTGTCTTACGACTATTGATGTTGCTGCCTTTTCTCTCAATTTCTGCATCTGAACTCTGTCTGGCTTGAAGTATTTAGCTGAATCAATAGGAGTATAGTTGGGCAAGTAAGGTTACTTGTTTTTTCTATATCTCATAGCATATATGTTTGAGGATCTAGATTATACATGTTTAAAAAGTTTATTTGCATGTAATTCTTGTCTCTTTTTCATATCTATATCCAAATCTCATGAGGTTTCATGCAGGATTGTGTGTTTAGCTTTCAGGTAGCAAGGATTGGACGATCTGTGGATCTAGTTTGACTCCACTATACATCCAAAAAAAATTTGAAGGCATTGCCCCTCTGTATTCCACTAACAAGTTTCCATTACAGATCC
Organism: Pseudotsuga menziesii; assembly: GCA_001517045.1. Lineage (NCBI taxonomy): Eukaryota > Viridiplantae > Streptophyta > Pinopsida > Pinales > Pinaceae > Pseudotsuga > Pseudotsuga menziesii. Next base: position 142,304 of record LPNX010697183.1, read on the forward strand.
ATCCAACAACGGGCCTTTCCCCTTCTCTTCCTCCTTTCTATTAAAATCAATCTTCCGGTTACCTGTCTCTTCCTGTTATGATCAGATCTAGTTCCAAGAATTAAATATATATTTTATAAGAGTTTTGCTTCTCAGATCTATAATTTCATAAATAATATCAGTTCATAAAGATAGATCTAGGTGTAGGAAATTCCCTTTTTGCAAGTAGCTAAAGCATAGATCTAAAGCTTGCTCATAAGGTAGCTTCCTTTTTTGTTCTTCAAAGATTTAAATTCTGCAATAAAGGTGCACATCTCATTGGCTGCCCAAACAGCAAGCCAAGATCCCAAGGAAAGCTTGCTTTCCTTGGTTCCTTTTTGCAGAAATTAGATTACCCATGTTTAACAATTTTTACTTAGTTTTTTTTTGGTAAGTAGAGTGGTGACCCAAAACACTTTTAAAGTGTGTTTGGGCACATTTGATTTTAATTTCTCATTGTTTTTTAGCAGGTATAACATAAAAGAGAAGGATACTCTACCAAATTTCGGACTCTTGGACAAACCAGAGCTTCACGGAAGCTTCCCCCACCGCTGTGTTTTAATTCAAGCATGTTACAAGCTTGTTGTAAGCCTTTGGATCCCAGATAACAAGGACCAAAGTGCATTCAATTTCAATTTACTGATATTTTAAATCACTGCTAATAAAGAGAAAAGGATCTTTCGAATAGGCTCTTCCGAGCCTATTCACCATCCCCCCAGGGGGGGATTTGTGTCAGTGTCAATTTTTTACTTTTTGTTCATCTCTTCTCAAACTAGCGTAGCTCTAATCCACAGGGTACTATAATTTGATTTATTATCAATTTCATATTCCATATTTGATATTTCAAAGTAATATTAATACTTACCCCACGACTTCCCAATTGACCCGAAAGGGGAAAGAGATGCGTGGTAGGACTAATTAGAAAACTGGAATTGTGTATATGTGTTTTCCTTTTCACCATTTGTTTCTTTATCTATTTCAAAATTAACCCCTCCTTTATTCCCCAATTGAGATCCACTTGGATCGAAAGAGTTTCCTGGAGGGTTTTCTTTTTAACAAGAACACCCATCTCAAAATTTACTAAAATTGACAAGACTCCGATGTGTATGCTCTGCACTTGGTTGCGGTTCATCCGATCAGTCAAGCTATATCAAAAGCACTCGAGTGACTAGAATAATTAGTATTCACTCTCCCAAATTGACAAACCATCAGGTAAAAATCCAACACCTAGATCAAACCATCACGGTGGCAAAATACCCAAAGGAAGTGGGAACTACTAAAAAATTACCTCGGGGCGCCGATCTTTGTCACACCCTAACGAGTGCATTATGAAAAATAGCCCTAGAGGCCCCATTCAGCCCACATATTCCTTGCGAGTATCCATGAAGGTTTAGGTTTGGACATACTCCAAGTACTCTCGGGTATATCTGGAGTCCACCCCTTCGCCTAATTTTAATCAACTCATATTTCACATTAACTTAAAACATACCAAGAGGCAATTGCAAAACATTCACTCCAAGCACATGCAAGTACATTGATTTTCTTTTGACTCCATTTTAAGGCACTGGTTATTTTCTTGCTATATATATATATATATATATATATATATTGTGTCTCAGCATTGTGCTTTTGTGCGCTCATTTTGTATCTTGTCATCTATGGTTGTTTATGGTTAAATTTCAAAATCCTAAGTAACTCATTCAGTTTAACATCACCATACTAAGTAATTTATCCTTAGTAACTTAATAGGGTCTACCCCCCTTGGCTTCATTAGGAGTTGAGCCTAAAAGTAGGAGTCAAGAACAACGTGACAGCCTTGACTCGAGACTTGCCCCCAAGGACACATCGAGTGGCTTGAAGATTTCTGCCACGTGACCCAAGTGTGTGAAAGGTGGAAACACCATGTAAGTTACAATTCATCCAAAATTCAACCTATGGAAAAGTATATTAACCTCATAATCCATCCCAAAACATTAGGCTTCCCATAGATTTGAAATTACAAGAGGAGGATGCCATTTAACATAGTAATTCTAGCTTGAGTGGGCCCCATAGTCCCCATTCTCCATAGCCATTTCAATTTTCTATTGTATTTATTTAATAAGCTACATTATTAAATATTTATCCTCTTCTAATTTCTAAACATCATTTATTATCCCCCTTATTCCAAATCTCAAAGCTTCCACCCCCAACCTAGGAAACTAGTGATTTTCCTCCTTGGCAATTATTTGACTTTTAGCATCCATTTGACAAATTTCATGATTATGGAAAATGTGATTTTTCCATTGTGACCCAATGCAAAATTTGGGACATTACAAATCCTCCCTTCCCAATATTGCTTGTCCTCAAGCAATTTCAAACATGGTTGTTGAAGAACATGCTTTCTGTATGATTATTTGAAGTTGCCACTGAGCTGCCCACCTGGAGTCTTTGAGATTCCATGAATATTTCAGAGAGTAACCACCATGCTTGCTGCTGCACTACTCTCATTAACATCACCTTATTAAATGGGTAATCCATCTCCCATACTGCTTGTTTCCCAAAGAATTCGAAATCAATGGGACTAAAAACTATCCCAGGATCCCATTGCTTGCATTGCACTCCAACAATTAAGAGTGCCCTCCAACCCAGACCATTTGGAAAGAGAATTCCTGAATCCAATTTTCTTGTATGCATTCTTCCAAACATCATGAGTGCATAATATATATCATCAAATTATATAACAACATAATAAGAATGTACATCAAGGAGATGCCTCACTAAGAAATCATGAAAGTGCTTATACCTCCCAGTGAGTAGACTACCATTTTCCAAGTACATACATGATTCAAGTGACCAATCAAATATGCTCCAATGACATAGGTGAGTATCCCATGTCCTATAATTCTGCTCCAAAAGAAAGTGATATGCATCAAAATATTCAGCCATGTATTCTTTCATCCAAGAAGTGAATGAAGAATCTCCACTCAAATTTGAACAAAATAGTGAGCAACAGAAACAAGGAGACTTCAAATGACTCAAAGAAGCCTTACCCATACATCCATGAATGAGTGAATCATAAATATATAACAATGTATGTGGCTGGTAACAAAAATTTCCCTTATCATAATTCTATTCACCCTAGTGTTGGATGAATTTCCTCCAACATCAAATGAACCAAGTGTTGAGCAATTAAAACCATGAGTCTTCAAGTGACTCAAATGCATATCATAGGTGCATCCATGTAGATGTGCATAATCAGCAAGTAACAAGGAATTCTGCTGCAAATGTGAATAATAATGTGCTACAAATGATATGTAATGTGCATCAATATAATCATCCATGTGTTCTTCCATCCAATAAGTGAATGGAGAACCTCCACCAAAATATGAACAAAATAAGGAGAAAGGAAAACATGAAGACTTCAAGTGGCTCAAAGAAGTCTCATCAATACACTCATGAATATGTATATCCATCATGTAACATCAGAGGATTTTGCTGCCAATAATAATTTTCTTCAATCATATAACTCTTTACCCAAGTGTGGGATGAAGTTCCTCCAACTTCAAATAGACTAGGAAATGAGCAAGGAAAATCATGGGTCTTCAAATGACTCAAGTGAACATCATAGGTGCACCCATGTAGACTCGTGTATAATCATAATGTGAACAAGGATGCTGCTGCAAATGTGAATAATATGGTGCTCTAACAATTCCATCATCAAAATGAGAAATAGAATGTCCATGCTCTTCATGTGGTACCATAAAAAAGAAACCTTTCACCCATACTTCATTAGGATGACTGCTGCAAAATTTAAGAGTGTAGGATGTAGGAGAAAGAACCAACTCACCCAAATTATCAGTAAGTGAAAAATTGTCATAATTTGAAGGATCCATAGGGGTAGGATTATGCATCTCCTTCAAGAGTGTGAAACCTTTGTCATATATTGGTTCCAATGTAGAGGAATCATGCTCTTCTTTAAAAATTGCATACCCTTCATCAAGAGACAATTCAAGTTCCTCTTCCACCACATCAGGTGTTTGGATCTCTTCAAGTTCATATTCAAACACATCAAGTACATTCAAATTTCCAAATTTCTCTTGATCCACCATTTCATGAGAATCCTCCAAAGAATCTACCATTTGACAATATGAAACATAGGAGGAAAAACAAGTGTCTTGCAACTTTTCTAGAAGTTGCTCATTTTGAATTGTGAGCTTATGAATAACTTCATTATTCTTCAATTAGGATTCATGTAACCATTGACTAAGCTAAATGAAATTTTTTCTATCAAAAATCAAAGACATGAAATTATCTTTGATGTTGCACATTGCTCTTTGGATCTTCTCCATGTCTTCAAGGAAGGATGGCTCCTCCAAGGAAGTAGCTCCAACAAGAATTTGATACCAATGCTTGAGTGTCATGGAGTATGCTAAGGGCCTATTGGATATTATTTTAATTCCTATTTAAGGACCCTTAAATAAAATGAGTCTCTTTCAAATGAACCTCCTCATCTTCTTCCTTCTTGCTTGGACCAATTTCATGAAGCTCAAGTGGTGATGGGGAAGTTGATCTTGTTTCTTCTTCAACTGCTACAAGGTCTTCATTTTCATGTTTAATGGAATTTTGGCTTACAGAAACATTTTCAAATATTATTTCAATGTCACCAACATATATTTGTGAGCACCCATCAGTAGCTACTCGTTCATAGTTCAAGCATCCATCAGTATATGCTCTCTGGTCAATGTCCATAGTAGAATTTGTTTCAGAATGATATTCAATAGTTTCAAGGTACTCTTCTTCCTTCTCATGTGATTTTTCCTCATATTTTTTAAATTCATTTGGGATTGAATTTATATCCTCTTTATGTACTACTTCTTCTACTTCACCTATTTCAGAACTAGGTGGTTCATGGGTCTCCTCCTTTTGCTCCTTCAAGAAAGTTGATGCACTTTTCCCCTTGGTCTTCTTAAAATGAATATATTTTTCCCAACTTTGTATAGCCAAAAATTTGAATCCTTTAATAATATTATTTTTCATGTCTTCAATGATAGGTTTCATGCTTTTTATTATCTCCGCGCTATCATATGAGGTTCTCTTTTCATGCCTAGTCATAGTTTCTAAAAAATTGCCTTCTTCTCCTACTTTTTTTTTCCTCTTCAACAAAAGCACTTTTGGTTTCAATATATAATGGTGGTCCCTAAATTATTGTACTAATAAATATAATACCACATCAGGTTCCAATTTCATGCTCTGATACCACTGTAATGTCCCTTTTTTAAATTTTATTAAAATGCCCAATTTTCCAATTTTTTCACAATTTTGGCTCTTGACTAGTTTTAGTGTCTTGGTCTCCAAATCAGCCCAATTGCTCTCAAATATTCAGAGAAGGTGTATGAATGATATAATAAATTAATTATTATTTTCAGGGATTTATTATGGTCCTCCAATCAATTCTGTAAGTCTATATCAAATTCTGAATAAGATAGATGAATTTAGTAGCAATTTTGGGGCTCAAATCCCTCCCGGGTAATTGTCGGAATGGATTCCAAAATGTACATAAAATCACTAAAATTATCCAATTCAATAAGGTTATGTGTATAATACATTATCAGAGACTCATATGAATAACCAATCGAACTCCCATGGCTTTTATCACTTCCTTCGATCAAATATAAAAAACTAGTTTTGGACCCTTGGGAAAATGAGATGTAGTTAGCCCCAAATGCTATGAAATTCGACCCAATGGCCACAATTTATCAGTTACAGACCATGAAAACCAAAATATACTTTAATTACAGTTAATTAATTCATAAATCATCAATGTTGCACACATATATTTGATTTCATCAAGATTGCAAGAGTTTACAACAAGTTATTGGGGAAATGGCATTGTTTCTTCAATATTGGACAATAATACATGAGATATATTGGATTTTCAACCTGAGAGATTTATTAACTTAAATAAAATATAATTTACATAATAATACAAAATACTGGAGCAAGAGAAGCTCCCTCAAAGAGATGAATATCTCACCAAGTACTCCTCACTCCATAGAGCTGAAATTTGGTGAGAAAACTTGAGATGAATGGAAGAACAAGATGATATTGAGATGCCTATGAAATTGTTGTAGCTTGAACCTAAAATTAAGACTCCATTAAAGCTACATGAAAGACCTGATTGGCATTTCCAAGCACCAACTAGGATGGGAATCTTTCACCCTCGAAATTGGCTTAAGCAAGAAAACTAGTCATCCACTAACTCTCACAATTCACAAATGAGAAAAAGATTCTTCTCATGGCTGATCCCTGTATTTTATTAAAATTATTAGTCTTATAAGGTTCCATATCCATCCATAAACCAAATCCAATTCGAATTGGTGTGGCTTCTCATGCTATGCCTTGTGGCCTCTCTCTTCACCTTCCCTCTTCTCCCAAATTTGAGTATGAGCCTCTTGGACTTCTTCAACTCCAAAATTTGACCTCTAAGATGATCTATTCAGTCCTGACATGTCAGTATGTCAGCCTTAATATCTGACTTGTGTCATAACTGTAATAGAATCTCCATCATTGGTGTCATACATGTAAGAGGAATCTAGCCAAGTGTCCATGAAACTCCCATTTGGCTCTTCCTCTCCCATGTAAGTTACAATTCATCCCAAATTAAACATATGAAGTATATGGACAATTATATTAACCTCATAATCCATCCCAAAACATTAGGCTTCCCATATATTTGAAATTACAAGAGGAGGATGCCATTTAACATAGTAATTCTAGCTTGAGTGGACCCCATAGTCTCCATTCTCCATAGCCATTTCAATTTTCTCTTGTATTTATTTAATAAGATACATTATTAAATATTTATCCTCTTCTAATGTCTAAACATCATTTATTATCCCCCTTATTCCAAATCTCAAAGCTTCCACTCCCAACCTAGAAAACTAGTGATTTTCCTCCTTGGCAATTATTTGACTTTTAGCATCCCTTTGACAACTTTCATGAATATGGAAAATGTGATTTGGCCATTGTGACCCAATGAAAAATTTGGGACATTACAAATAGGGGGAGAGTAAGTATATCCCTGATGTCTATCATGTCAAAGGTCTAAAACACAATTTGTTGAGCATTGGACAGTTGATACAAAAAGGCTACAGAGTCTACATAGAAGATAATCAATGTGTGATTAAAGACAAGCGTCCAAGAAACTAGCTGATAGAAAAAGTGCCAATGACAAGCAATCGCTTGTTTCCGTTGAGTATAGTTCTTGACATGAACGGAAAAAAAAATACATGAGCTGCATTCAAGGAAGAAAGTAAAGAAACAATCGAGCCCCTCGAAGAGAAAGAAAATGGTAGCGTTGATTTTCAAGCTGCATTTCAAACATAAGTTCAGGATGAATCTTGGTTGTGGAATTTCATATTTGGACATCTGAATTTTGGTGGGATGAAGCTACCACACACAAAGAATATGGTGAAAGGATTACCATTGATCGACAGAACAAAAAGGGTTTGTGAAGGCTTCATTTTTGGCAAGCAACATAGAGAGAATTTTCCAGTCGAAAAGTCATATTGAACACACACACCACTTGAAATTGTGCACTATGATATTTGTGGTCCAATGCAGACATCATCCATTGGTGGCTGCAATTATTTTCTAACTTTTATTGATGGCTATTGAAGAAAAATATGGGTATATTTTTTGAAACATAAATCTAATGCATTTAGTTATTTTCAACAGTTCAAGGCACTCATGGAGAACCAGAGTGGACACCATATCAAGATCTTAAGGACCAACAAAGGAGGTGAATATGTTACAAATGAATTTCTAAATTTTTGCAAGACCCATGGCATACAAAAGTAATTCACTGCATGGTATACACCTCAGCAAAACAGTGTTGACGAAAGAAAGAACAAAACCATCATGGAGATTGCACGCAACATGTTGGAAACCAAGCATTTGCCAAATGAATATTGGGGTGAAGCAGTCGCAACTGTTGTATACATTATGAACCGATGTCCTACAAAGAGTGTGAAGAACAAAGTTCCTCAAGAAGCATGGACAAGTATGAATCATAGTGTTTTTCATTTAAAAGTTTTTGGTTGTGTTGCATATGCTCATGTTCCATATGAGCTAAGAAAGAAGTTTGACAAGAAGGGACATACATGTAATTTTGTCAGCTATTCTGAAGCCAAAAAAGCATACAAGTGTATGATCCTGTCACAAGGAAAGTGATAATCAGTCAAGATGTTCAATTTGTCAAGAATGAATCATGGGATGGAACTGTTGACACAAATGTCAAGATTTTGTCGAATGTCGATAATGATGACATGGAAGAGGAAGTAATTCAAACACCACATGTAAGTCAACCGGTTGCAGCACCATCAACTCCCATGACACCGTGACATGGTTTAGCACAAGGAACATCAACACAAGTTGCAGCTCAAGTTACACCAGCAAGCACACCAAGAGGACAACAAACTCCAACAAGCATTTCGTCGAGGTCGACATCGATAGAACCGGTGAAGACAAGAAGTCTGCGTGAAATATATGAAGCTGGTACACCAAATTCATTCTCTCTCTTTGCATTATTTTCTCCTATATATGATCCATTAATATATGAGGAATCTTTTGAAGAAGAAGTATGGGCACAAGCCATGGATGAAGAAATATAATGCATTGAGAAGAATCAAACATGGGAGCTAGTAGATGTACCAAAAGATAAATATGTAATCAGGGTCAAATGGATTTACAAGACCAAGCAAGATGTTGATGGGAATGTGCAGAAGCACAAAGAAATAATAGTAGCAAGAGGGTTCACACATCAGCCCGGCATAGACTTCAATGAAAATTTTGCACCTGTTGCATGCATGGATACAGTCAAAACAGTCTTGGCCATTGTTGCACAAAGAAAATGGCATGTTTATCAAATGGATTTTAAGTCGACATTTTTTAATGGCTATCTAGAATAGGAATATATGTGGAACAACCACAAGGCTATGAAGTTCCAGGTCAAGATCATAAAGTGTATAGGTTGAAGAAGGCACTCTATGGTTTGAATAAAACTCCTAGAGCTTGGTACAATCAAATTGATTCCCATCTCACTAAAAATGAATTTCACAGAAGTGAAAGTGAACCAACTTTGTACACCAAAGTGAATGAGAAAGGTAATATGCAAATTGTTTGCTTGTATGTAGATGATTTAATATTCACTGGTGACTTTGGCATAGAAGAATTTAAAGTGGTCATGGAAAGTGAATATGAAATGACTGATCTGGGGCTTATGAAGTTTTTTCTGGGCATTGAAGTCCAACAGTCTGAAAGTGGTATTTTTATATCAAAGTCAAATTATGCAAGTGAATTTTTAAAAATATTTAACATGTCTAATTGGAAGACATCCCCAACACCAGTAATAACAGGTTTAAAATTGAGCAAGGATAATGATGGATCAACTGTAGATCCTACGCTATTTAAAAGGCTTGCTGGAAACCTTATGTATTTAATAGTGACAAGACTAGACATCATGTATGGATTAAGTATAATCTCAAAATTCATGGAGTCACCAAAAGACTCACATTGGCAAGTAGGTAAAAGAATTCTGAGGTATGTACGTGGCACAAAAGGCCTTGGCCTTATTTATTCAACCTCAGAAAATTTAAAACTCATTGGCTACATTGATAGTGATAATGGAGGCAACATAGATAACAGGAAGAGCACATTTGGATACACATTTCATTTTGGCATAGGTTTTGTTTCATGGAATTCAAAGAAACAACCCATAGTAACCCTGTCTTCCGCAGAAGAAGAGTATCTTGCAGCGACAAGTGTTGCATGTCGAGCTGTCTAGATGCAGAGAATGTTTAAAGACTTGTCATAGAACCAACTAGCACCGACAACAATTTTCTGTGAAAACAATTCAGCCATAGCATTATCAAAGAATCATGTGTTTCACAAGAAAACCAAGAACATCGACACAGGGTTTCATTTCATAAGAGAACTGGTGAACAACAAAGAAATTTGTTTAGAATTTTGCAGGTATGAAGATCAACTTGCAGAAATCTTTACAAAACCATTGGTAAGGGATACATTTCAGTATTTACGTAGTTGTCTTGGAATGACAAGTTCTGCACAGTGAACTCTGTCATGCATAGAGAAAGTCTAAGCTATGAAACATTTTGTAAATTTTGTTTTAAAAATACCCATCTACTCATAATTAAGGGGGAGTGTTGGAAATATTAATTACTTGCTTATCCGTATTGGATCTCAGTCGACTCTGTCAGAGTCCATATCATTTCATATATTGTCGGTCAATCTAACAAGAGTGAAGAGTCCACAATTCAGCAATGTAAGCCAGTTGAATTAATTTCTGAAGCTAATTTTGTAGGTAGATAGTTATTACAGCCATTAATGTCAAGACTGTAGATTCACGAAGAAGAAAATTCTGGTTTGCCTATAAATAGAAGAAGAAGATTGTAAATCAAGTTAGACACAATAGAGAGTAAATCACATTAGACACAATAGACAAGTAGAGAGAGCGAGAGAGAGCTCAGAGGATAACAAAGAGTGAAGAAGGGACTGTGTCGAAGCTCAAGCTTCTATGTGTTTGAATATGTCAAGATCCGAAGCTCTGTAAAAGGTTAAACATATTTGTAAATTTCAAGTTTGCATTTACGGCAATATAGTTCTTTGTTATGTCCCGACAAGTTATATAAATCAAATAGTCTATAGTTGAATGCATGTTTATTTAGTTGCACATTATTTCGAGAGTTACTTGAGTAAATGTTTTTTACATTTACAGTTTGAGTGAAAGATCAAAGAATCCTTAAATTTCTCACCCAGTAAAAGTTCCAAGTTTTACGGCAGAGTGGTTGACCCTAAATGTTTGGTTATATGCTTTTATAGTTCTGTTGAATTGTTGATTGTGTCGGTTTTTACTTCATATTACTGGTGGGTGAAAAACATTTTTAATTTCATAAGTCTTTTAGACTAATAAATATCCTTTGTATATTCTGACTAAAACCAAACCAGTCGATAAGTGGTCGAAGTAAAACATGTCCGTTAAGTTCGGTCTGAGTTGTAAAACCGACAAGTTGTCGAAGTAAAACCCGTTAGGAAAACCGACAAGTTGTCGAAGTAAAATGGTAGAACCGACAAGTAGAGGTAAAAGAGTCGGTTCCATAAGTCCAACCATATTTGTAGACTTGTCTAGTCAAAATTAGACAAGTTTTACCCGACAAGTACAAAGAAAAAGAGGTCGACATGAATTTTTTTATAACTGGGCAGTAACTCAAGTTTGTCGGCTCAGTTTTTTCTAACATGATCATGCTCCAGTTTTATTGATATTATATTACATTCCTTGGTTATTCTAGATAATAACCAACATTAATGAGCATTGATCATATTCTGCTCAGAATTCCTCTTCTTTCTCCATGGTTGATTCATTTTTTAATTGATAGACTTAAGGATCAATGGATTCCTCGTACATTTTAGATGGCCATGTTCTAATTTAATAAGACAGAACATGATCGAGGTTATGCCATTCTGCATTAAGGAGGATGGCCTCAAGGTGGCCATGGAGGACTGGCCCCAAGATTCTAGCCACAACCACACTCTAATGTAGATATGTTGATACCCCTAATAATAACCACAAGAAGAAGAAATAGGTGGCAGGATCTTCGGTGTGAAAATATCCACGTTTGAGTGATAAGAAGAAGAATAAAAGATAATATAAAGTGAAAAAAGAAATGTCCTAGCCCCAAAAGAAGAAGAAAAGCATGATGATTTTGAATCTAGACGACAATGAGGGGGAGGAGCAAGAGCATCAAGATCCATCAAAGGATCATGAAGTGTAGGGATATGGGTTACCAGATCAAACCCCATCACCAAAATCTTATAAAGTGAAAGCACAACTCTTTCCTAAAAAGTGGGGAAAGGCTAATAAAGAGCTAGCACTGTCTACAATTATCGATATGGTTGAAGTAAACCTAGAATCACAACATGTGCTTCAATCAATTGGACTCAGCCAAACATTGGAGCCAATATAAGTATTGGAAGGTGCTCCATTATCTGACCAAAGTCTCTAAATGTGATGACCATATTGTTTTTCAGTAAGGACCTTAAAAGCTAGAAACTTATTGAAAATTCAACTCTTTGGAATAAAAAAGAAACCCAAGTGCTCCTAGAATTAACCCAGATTCTATTAATCCTATAGAGACTTGGAAATTAGTTGGGATTTTAGAAACCTAATCCTCAAGGATGATGGTTAGTTGTACATACTATAGTTAGTAATTTTCATTTTGGATAGATATGTAAACTGGACAATCATAGAGGAGTCCAAGAGACTCTCTTAGTTGTTTAAACAAACATGCATATGTATTTCTATTTATATGAAATATAGGTTAATTAAATCATTCAATATTTTGGAGTTAATATAGGCTTGAAATTTGTATAAGAGTCCTAACATTTTGATTTAACTCCATGATCCATTCACTGGCATAATTTCTGCTACCCCTGCTGTGTTCTTCTCTTCACACACTCCATGACTACCTCCATCTCTGCATGTAATCCTTAGCTATGCAACCAATTGTTGGATAATGCATTGTTGCATGCAATCTTGTACCTCAACGTATATACCTATGTTATACTCCAGACTTGCGTACCATTCTAAATATCTGCATACCTATAGCTTGAAGGGCCTGTCATGCGATAAACTTATAAGCTTTATATATGTGGCTGGTATTCACTCATATGGTTTTCCACCTCTATGTATCACTCATACGTTGCCTATTTTCATACATTGCCATTTAGCACCAATTACTCATTGCATAAATTACCCACAGTTTATACATGTTGGACTAGCTCTAAATTATTCATATGCACTGATATATCATATTCAAGCTCTCTTAACACAAGTCTCATTGGCTGGTGACTATTTGTGGTAAATATGTGGCATTACAGAGACTATTTTCTTCCTTATTTCCATTATATTGCATAGATCATGCACAACATTGGCGTTATAGAGAAGAAATCATTGTTGCAAAGTTCGTATTGTATTGTGAATAAGTTCGTGAAGATGCATTCTCTATCGTATCCATGCCCTATTTGCAATACAATAATGGTTAGCATTTTTTGTTTTTTGTTTTTAATACCTTAGTCAAACAACAAAGATTTCCGAGAAGAGCTTGTGAAAAATGTGCAGTAAAATAAATTATTAAAGGAAAAAGTGCCATGTGCAAAATCCCTGTCAATCAAATGTAAGTGCCATGTTCAAAATTCATATCAACTAAATGTAATTCTGACTTGTCACAATAATTTAATAAGAACATTATTATGAATATATTCTCATATGAATATACTCTCATATTTACAAGATATCTATCAAAACCCAAGTAGTAAAGATAATGCCACCTCTTGGCTCTTCTTGTTACATCTACATTTTCAATGGATTTTAATTTATGCTTGATTGGATTTCCTCGACACTTTTATTTTACGATCCACTTGTAAGTAATTTAGGTCATGAATTTTATATGGTGCATTGGACAGACTAGTGCCAAACTATTATTATTTTAGGTTCAAAAAAAGGAAAAAATAAAGTACTTTAGGATGACAGAGATCCCACATACTTGTATGTAGTTCCCAAAAACTAAAGCTTGTATGCCATTAAGAATTGAAATGAATAGTAACTATTTCCATAAGCATCTACCGACCCAGGAAGTCTTTATACATTGTCAATTGCAAGGTGAATGAGAAAAACTTTCGTTCTGGTTAGGATGATTTACTAGCAACAAGGATAAACTCAAATAATCTTAAAGGATAAAATTATGACTGGAAATGCACTTGGAATATGGTAATTTTGAACAATTTGAACATAATAAAAGGATGCACTTCTAAAATCACCATTAGATGCCACAACTATCAGATATAGATTAGACAAGGCCTTCAATTCCATTGAAGAGTTCGACATTTCAAGCCGATAATAATAGTGTCAGGCGGATGGAGACTCGGGGATTCCAATTAAAGGAGGAGAGCTGCAAGTCTGGCACAAGTTAAGCATTAGGCTTCTGAAGAGATAAATAGTGAGTATGAAAGTGCTACCCATACCTACATTAAGTGATTCCCAAGTCAACTTTTATGGGCAGACTAGTATATATATACTAAGCCCTTTCCCCCATAAGAAGAAAATGTTAGCCGATCTGTAGAAGATTGTGCCTATGCTAATACCTTATATATATAAACATGAGATACAAGAGGATGGATAAAAACAAGGAGGTATAAAGATATCCCTACCAGAAGGATTTTATAAGTTGTTAATAACCCCTTAGATAATAATTGAATAGGGGCGGGAAGCAGGCCATGGTTTTAGCCAGTTGCTGAGAAGCTACTACCCTTGTTATCGATATTTCAAATTGCTTTCATGCTACAAATACATGCACGTAGAAAAAACCATTGGTTACAAACTTTGGTACAATCTACAAACTATTAATCCAATGATATTTGGACAGGGTATTTGTGCAATCTATGACATCATTGAACGTTCTTTACTATATCTATCTTAGCAACAATTTTTAATGGTTCATATTTTAATTACTATTGGTTAGAACTCTTCCTTTGGGATGAATATTAAACAGTCCATTAATACTGAAAAATTCAATCATAGAGGATTATCAAACCAATGTAAAAGGTTTCAACTATCAAGGCTTGAAAACTTGCAGCTGTTGTTGTTCGTGCTTGCTTATAAATTTCACAATTCAACAATAGAGGATTATTAAACCTACATTAAAAGACTATTCAATCAACAAAATAACACATTCAAACAGCTAACAAAAATAATAAACTGGCTTTAAAACACTCTCAAACAGCTATCAAATGGGGATTTAATTAAAATGCTTTTTTTTAAAGAGGGTTGTGCAATTGAGAGTTCCAAGGCTCAACTAGGGATGTGATTTCTTATAAATTTCACAATTCAACCACAAAGGATTATTAAACCAACATTAAAACACTATTTAATCAAGAGAAGGACACATTCAAGCAGTTACCAAAATAGAAATAATAATATGGCTTTAAAACACGCTCAAACAATTATCAAATGGGGATTTAAGTAAAATACTTTTTTTTAAGAGGGCTATGCAATTGAGAGTTCCAGGGCTCAACTAGGGATGTTAGCCAGGATTCTGCCACCCAGATTTTTTCAAGGTCAAATTCACAATTTGAAAATAAAACAAAATATTCTACCTAATAATTAATTCATAATAACTAACCTGGATAACTAGCCGCTGGGAATAAACCTGTTTGCAATAACTGCGAGTTATTCCTCCACAACAACCTAGATTATAAACTGCACGTTTCCACCTCTCATAGCTCTCTAACAATCCTCACTTCGACCCCACAATTTCATTCAAGAAAACGCCCGAGGATTGAGCTACATGAGTCCGTTGATTAAGACGGAAAGCTTTTAGATATTTACGACAAGATAATAGCTAGTTTCAAACCTCAGACCATGCAAATATCAAGGGCTTCAAGTCTTTTAAGTGGAATTTCAGTTACAGCGAGGGTATATAATCAAACTCCCAGGAAAAAATGGATGTAAGAGCGGTGTCCCGGAGCAAATTTGGGATTTGGGATTTTGCTCGCTGTTTTGAATCCGCTGAATGTAAATGGTTTAATGTTTAAGCATAAAAAATTTACTAAATAGAATGACATACACTGCAGCTGCTAGTGAATGTTTGGTGGAAAATCCATTCATTACTGCTTCGCAAATTTGATGTCTTTTAAGATAATGATCATTTGCCAAATGTTTTCAAATATCACCAAATGCATTGCATCTGATCCCAGTTAGGTTTATTCCCTATGGTTTTAATCATCATGGTAGAGGCTGCAATGAATGGGAGAATAATGAAATAGAAGTGTGTCGACTCATAGGATGTATAAAAGTCACTGTAGCAGGGTGAAGTATTTGCTGGCACTGAAAGATTAGCATTTATTCTTTTGGACCGGATTTAATGGCAGTACCTGGGTCTGAAGTATCGTTAGGCTACAAAGCAAGTTACAAAGTAAAAGGGTTAGTATAAACAACAAATACAACACACTCAGATCGATCCCAAACAATTGAATCAAGATACTCCATTAATGCAGCAAGATACTGCCCTACATCACCTCCATTGCGAACGTTGGAGCACTGGAGACGTCACCTACCAAACGACGAATCAAATATTTTGAAAATTAAGAAATTTAATTTAAATATTTTTTTTTTTCCAGAGAAAAAAATCCTTTATTCATCGAATAACATGGACTTCTCATAAGAGCTTACATCATTGCATCTTAATGCACATCAAAACTTTCAGCATTGCTTTGTTCTTATACAAAATTACATCAATTGCTCACTGAGCTTTCATTCCTTCAGCCTCCCGTTGTAATTATCCATGGATCCAAAATCTCTCAAAAAACCTCAGCCTGTGCATCCTCAGCACAAGCCCGAGCCTCAACATCCTTTATGTCATGATTTTCTTGTACCCATCCTGAACCGGAGACAAAATTGACTACCATATATTTGTCACGTCATCATTGGTTTTTGCAGAAAATTGATGCATCACATAACCAAAATTTTCCATTCACATCCTTACATATTGGTTTACCAAAATATGATTTGCATAATCTTTTATCATCATTAACCCTGGTGGTAGCAATAAGGCTTCTTTTGACAACTTATCTGCGTCTTCATTCAACTCCCTGTATATGTGTTAGGAAGAAGTTGAATTAAAATTTTCCAATTTGCTTCTTATTGCTCTTAATAGGTGTTGTAGATGAGGGGCATTTATTTGCACTTTTCCATTTGCCTAATCTATGGTCAGTTTGGATTCCCCGCATATTTGTAGGTCTCTTTGTTGGAGTATCGGGTACCTCCACATGGTATAACCGCCGCACCTCTGGGAATATAAAACAAGTGGACTAACTGCCACTTCTGGTGATAGGGCCTTGTGTTGGGTTTCAAATGTTCACCACAATCTGCAGTTTTTGGTGTAACGACAAATCTTACATGGTATCAAAGCTGAGGTCTCATGTTCAATTCCCCCGAGCTACGCTCAAGGCGGGGTGTTGGAGTATCAAGTACCTCCACATGGTATAAACACCGCACCTCTAGGAATATAAAACAAGTGGACTAACCGCCACTCCTGGTGATAGGGCCTTGTGCTGGGTTTCAAATGTTCATCACAATATGCAGGTTTTGGTGTAACAGAAAACCTTACACTCTTACATTCTTTTCTACAATGATTTTTAGAACTGACCATAATGCTGATAACTCTGCCTTGTAATTGGTGCCTTGACCTGGGGAAAAGGTGATTTCTAATTTTGTTAACTCATTTAAATCTAAAACACCTCCTGCTCCGCCTAATAGCGGCTCTCCTTGACCTGCTCCGTCAAAAAAATCCCATGGACTATTCTTATCCAAGCTTGGTGGCTTGAGCTCCCTCTTTGGTTTGTTTTTTAATTTCCTTCTGGTGTTCCTTTGCTTTTTGCACAAGTGTATTAACAGTTATTTCTAGGCTTGTCAGGGTATCCTTGAAAATGGCTTTGTTCCTTGTTTCCCAAATTGTGATAACAAATAGGGCAGGAAATGCTTTGAATTGGCCTACCCTTTCATTTTTCCACCAAATTTTCATGCGCTTCTCTAACATTTGATCTTCTTCTGTACTTGGGGAGGGATCCAATTTGCTAACCACTAGCTTCCACACTATACCTGTATACACGCAATGAACAAAGAGATGAGCATGAGTTTTATTCTCTGCTTTGCATAGACTGCAAATTCCTGGCCCTTCGAAGCCTCGCTTGAGAAGCATTTCCCATGTCAAATGTCTGTTATTTAAAGCCAACCAGAGTATTATGGTAGTTTTTAGAGGAGCATTTGTTTTCCATATTTTGGACCCCCACCAGTAGTCTGATTCTTGCTGATCCAGTTGGAAAGCTACTTCATAGCCGATTCTTGCTGAGAATTTCCCATCCCTGGTATTCCATGTCCATTTTAAAAGATATTTCTCCTCTCTTAGGTGTATGAAATTATCTCTTAGTTGTTTTATAAAACTATTCCATACTGGTGTATCTGAATCTGAAAGGTCCAGCTCTTGTGTAGTTTTCCATACTGTTCCTCTCTAATTTCAGTCTATAAACGAGCTCACATATGCTAACACTACAAGTCCTCTATCCTTTATTGTAGTGATGAGGTTGTCTGGTAATTTATAATCGTCTCCAAAGCCAACCCAAGGGTCTTGACCTAATCTTGTTCTTCGTCCATCTCCAATCTGCCAAGCCACCCAATTTCCCACAAGGGGAAATGCTTCCACAAATGCCTTCCAACATAGAGACCCTCCTTTTTTACTTTTTGAAGGTTCTCGAAACCAATCTTCTATTGAGGCATTTGGACAATATTTATCTCTCAACGTTCTTCCCCATAGCGATTCAGGGTTTTCTACCAATCTCCAGAGGGATTTGGCTGGCAATTCCTTGCAAAAGAGATCTAGATTCTTGATCCCCAAACCTCCTCTAGATTTTGGGAGAACTAATTTTGTCCATTTCACTAGAGGGATTCCTTTTTTTTTGAGCTTGTTGTCCATAAAAAGGATATGCATTTTTTCTGGATCTTTGTTAGGATGCCCTTTGGAATGTATGCAATGGATGCCCAATACACTAGGATGCTCTAAAGGATGGCTTTGAGCAGTACTAATCTTCCTATGCTTGATAGGAAACGATTTGTCCACATAGAAATCCTGCTTTCAATGTTTTTGTAAAGCCACATCCAATCTTGTGAAGAGTAGGAATTTGGTTTTAAATGAAACCCTAGGTATTTGAAGCCCTCATCTACTGAAGATATGGTGACTCGGATTAGGGATTTTTCCTTAGAGATAACCTCCTCATCCATGTTATTGTATATTAGATTTGATTTTTCCAAGTTTATTTACATGCTTGTTTCCTTTTGGTATCTTCTCAACACCTTTTCCATATTCTGAATATTGCTTAAGGTACCCACCCGAAACATAAGTACATCATCCACAAATAGAACATGGATGAGTTCTGTTTGATTAGCTATTTTGACTCCTTTTATCAATCTCACCTCCCTTGCCCTGTGAAACAATCTGCTTAGTGCTTCTGCAATCAACAAAAACAAGAATGGAGGCAAAGAGAAACCCTGTCTCAATCCTCTAATCAGTCTGAAGAAGTTGGAGGGGGATCCATTTATCAGCACAGCAAAGGAGGTAGAGTTAATACATCCCATGATCCACTCCACCATTTCTATGGGCATTCCTATTTGTATTCACAGTAGACGAAGGAATGCCCAATTTACCCTGTCGTAGGATTTTGATAGGTCTATTTTTAGAGCAAAGGTTGTCTGCCTGTCCTTTTTCATGGAGTGAGGTGCTTCCTGAGCTAGAGATACTGCATCATGTATCTGTTTAGTGAACAAGAAACCAAATTGTTCCTATGTGATAAACTAACTTAAAATCGGCTTGAGTCTCCGGGCAATGACCTTCGCAATAATTTTGTACACCATATTGCAGTAAGAAATGGGTCTGAAATCCTCAAAGGTCTCCCCTTTATTTTTCTTTGGGATTAGAGTGATAAAGGTGGTATTTATTGCTCCCAACACCTTGCATGTCCTTTGTGATTCCCTGATCACCTTCAAAAGGTCCCCTTTTATCAACTCATAAAACCCTAAGAAGAATTCTAGTGTGGAACCATCAGGGCCTAGACTCTTTCCTCTTTGGAATGTGGATAAGATTTCAGAGAGTTCTTCCTCTAATACATCCTTCATTAGATCCTGCTGCATTTCCTCTATTATTAGCTTTGGAAACAAATTCAGCACCTCCAAAATCTCACTTATGGGGAAGCCTAGAGGGGCTGAGAATATTTTTTTGAAGTGATCTACTACTGCTTTTTTCTTTTCCTTAAACATTTTAGCTATCCTTCCTTCCTCATCTTTTATCTCTAATATTGTGTTGATTTTTTTCCTATTTGAGGCAAACTTGTGAAAATATTTAGTGTTCTTGTCCCCGGCTTCTAACCACAGAGCTCTGCTCTTTAGTCTACTTAGTTTTTCTTCTTGTAAGAGGAGGAGGTTCCTTTTCCTTTCTTCCATTCTTAGATTCTCCATCTCTTCTTCTGAGAACACCCCTGTTTTGTTAGAACCATATATGTTCTGTATTTTATGCTCCACTTCCTTTAGTTCTTTCTGGTCTAAACCTATCCTCATTCAGCCCCATTCCTTTGAAACTTTCTTGATTTTTAATAAATTTTCCACCATCTGGAACATACACCCTTCTGTTGGTTGTGTTTCTATTTGTTTCCAGTTTTTCTTTACCAGTTCCCTATACTCTTCATGATCTAAGCAATTTGGGTTGAATCTGAACGGGGCTAGGGGTTTTTCTTTAGGTTTTGTGATTGAAAGAGTGATAGGTCTATGGTATGATAACCCACCTACTTCCACCTTTGTTTTAAATATTGACTCATCCCGCAGCAGCTCCTCTGATATAAGAAATCTATCAAGTCCTTTTGATATTGCTTGATCTCCTGCTCTCCTGTTTCTCCAAGTAGGTTCTACCTGATTGGGGAGGAGATCTATGAGCCTTTTTTGTTCAAACAGGGAGTTGAAAAAGGGGGCTAATACATCTTGTCGAGCATTTTTACCCCATACTTCCCCCATTGTTAGTGTTATGTTTAGATCCCCTACCACAATCAGATTCTCATGATCTAAGGCACCACTCCCACTTAAGGATTCCCAGAAACCCCTCCTGTCATAAAAGGGGGCATATATATTCAGGAAATAAAACAGCAGGTCGGTTTCTGAGTACTCCAGTTCCGTTCCTATGGAATCTTTAAATTTTGTTTTATTGTGACACACGATTGTTGGGCTCCAAGCTGTCAACATCCCCCCCAAGTGACCTTCTGCATCTAATGTTTCCATCTCCCAGTCCCTCAAGTGAGTTTTCAGTGCGTCTTTGGCTCTCCCTCCTTCCATCATTGTCTCCTACAAAGCTACCACTTTTTGTCTTTTTACATCTAAGATCCTACTAAGGGCTGCTAATTTAGGGGCCCCTCATAACCCCCTTACATTGTAGGATAGGATTAGCATCACGTAACCCCTCCTAGGGAATTCCTAGCTCTAAGTGCCCTTCCTATTGTGTTCTGCTTTCCTTCCATGATTTCCTTCGTAGCCTTCAACTGTGCTTTGCTCAGAAACGACTTCCTTCCTACTGCTGGTTTTTGTGCTTGACTAAGAGCTAGACCCCTCGCAGAGCTCACAATATTCTCTTTCCCAGTTCTTGACCTTAAGTTGTAACCATTTTTGCTTTCTGTCAAATTGTGAACTTCTTTAGTAGTCTGCTTATCCATCTTTCATTTTACCAGCGTGCTCTGGGTGTTTTCTAAGTTAAGCTATTTGTCTTTGTTAATTAAGCTTTTTATCTCACTCCTTATGGAGCAGCTCGTTTTAGTGTTGGTTTCTCCTACTAATCTCTCTTGTTTCTTTTCGTCAATTTTGAGATTAGGAGTATGTGCTTTACTAGCTTATGTTCGTATTCCCCCCCCGAAATCCCCATCATCATCCTTACAAACCTCCATCTGGTTTTGTCTATCACCCTCCGATCTCAAGGCCTTAATATCCCCCAGGTCTATGTTGTCACTGAATTTTTCTTTTAATAATGGAAAACCACTTTTGGAGTTTGAAAAAATAGAATTAGAGTTACAGGTTGGTTTATTACCTTTTGATGATGATGCGTGGCTGACTTCCAGTCCACCACCTTTCTGATCGTCTAGTGCTACATGGATATCCATTGTTGTCCTCGCGTATTCCTTCGTATCGCATGGTTCTTCATTCCGTCCTAAGTTCCCCTTCGATGCCTCCTTCTCTGTGGGTTACGTGATATCCACCAACTTCCTGGTATCTCCGTGTTTTGGTTTTCTGATACAGACTTTTTTGAAAGTATGGCCCTGAGCTTGAATTCCAGGTTTCACCATGCAGTCCCTTTGTAGATGTCCTACCTATCTACAATTAAAACATCGGAACGAGACTTTCCAGTAGTCCAAGCGTTGGGTCCAACTGCTGTCGTGTAATTTGATAATGATTTCCTGAAATATCCCGTCTCTCATGTCGAGTTCGATGAGGATTTTTGCACACCTACTGTCAGTTTTTTCCTCCCAAACGTCCTCTAGTTTAATGAATTTCCTGATTTTGTTCCCAATTCCTTCTAGTGTGTGTTGCTGCCAAAAAATCATGGGTAAACCGGGGAGGATGACCCAGACCTATTGTATGTTATGAGGTTCCCTCCTCGCGTTAAAATCTACATGCCATTTTCGCAGAATTAGCCTAGACGACCCCCAGTTCCATCTTCTCTGTAAGAGTAACACTCTATCCTCATCCTTAGAGACTTTTAGCAAAAACCACCCTCTGGGAAAAGCATGAAAGCTAGGGGTATACCCTAGGACTGGATTCCAATTTTTTTCCATCTAGGTTTTTAAGGATGCGTTGTTTGGTGATTTTCCGCAGAATCTCCCAACTATGGCAAGGTTTAGATATTCTAGGATCTCTACCATCTGAATGTCTCTCCCTATTGCTAGCTTTGGTGTTGAATTCTTCACTTTCATCCCCTTCGATTTTTTTGTCAGGTGCCTTCTTGGGCCTTCGGTTTGTGCGTGCGAGGTTTCGCACGAGCCTGTTTCGGGACCTGGCATCATTTCTTTACGTGGGGTGACGCCTCCCTCTACGGTCATTGATTTCTCCTATTGATGTAATAATTCCGAGTTTATTACTTTGTACGACTTGAGGGATAGTCCTTCCTTGAATTCCATATCTGTTTTAAAGATTGAACCACAACTCGATTCGTCACCAAAATCCAGTTGCTCCTCAGACATTGCTGATTTTTGCAAAGTTCTGGTTTTGGCATAAAAAATGAAAAAATGATAATAATAAAAAACACCCTCGCCCTATGTTCTGCAATCTTGCCTCCTTATGTCTCCTGTTCTCCTTCACTTTTAAAATCGCAGAGCTACCCCCATTATCAATTATTTAAATATATATATATATTTAAATTTTTATAAAGCTAAACATTAGTTTAAAAAAAACCAAGGTTTGATACAGGCAAATTAATATAGTTGAGCGATTTACAAATGTCCCCAATAGAAAACATAAAAAAAAAAAATTATATTTATTTAACTTATAAGACTTAATTTCTATATAAAATTAAAAATAAATGTTAGTTACATATATAAACATAAAATAATTACATTTATACTCTATTTTAACTTGATACATTTATTAGCTTGCTACATTTAATATCTACGTAAGTAATAGGTACTAAGCAACTATGTAACTTTTTCCACTAAAATATGTTATTTTAAATTGCCATAATTTTCATTAAAAGTTGTAATATCTTTATTAAGACAAAAGGGACACTCGCACGATGCTTGACCATGTACATGTACGTATGTGATAGCAAATCTTTCTTCCTGCTTGAATTCGTTAATATGTAACAAATTTAACTTTGTTTTCGTAATTGTATTAGTTTTTCCTCAATGTACCAAGGAAAAAAAAAAGGTGTGGATCCCCATTTGCCTACTGGCTAAAAATGGAACATTAAGATGGGTTGCTAAAAATGGATCATTAAGATGGGTTTCAAGATCTTTTGCCTACAGGCTAAAAATACATCATTAACATGGCCGGCAGTCATTTTTTTCAAGATATTATGGAAACAAATTAACTTTTTAATAATATAATAATTATGTGGTAATATAATGATATTATTATTATTTATATGATTAATATAATAATATTAATTATTTAAAATAAATTTGATAGTATAAATTATTTTAACTTTAATTTTAATATATTGTCTATTTTTATGTTTATGAAAAACATTATAAAAATAAGATTTTCTTAGTAATGCTTGATTATAGAAATGACTATATATAAATAATTAATTTTAATATTACTATTTATAAATAAAAAGATTTAAAAATTATTTGTATTATATAAAAATCTATTCATTATTGAAATATAGTTAATAAAAAATCACATTTTATTTATATAAAAGAGATTGAAAAGGCGCACTGCATCGATGAAAAAGTGGACCGCACCATGACGTGGCATGGATGATGGCACCATACGTATACATAGGTATATCACGGCTCCTCTATTTTCTGAAATAGAGGCCATCAAAGAATGCATATATCATAAGCAGATATACTCAACTGTCCCATCCGTTCTGGGTACATTCCATTTCGGATCCGTTCCAAAGAGCGATCCGACGGGCATTAAATGCTGCATAGCATAAGAAATATTGCTCGCCTTGAACTATTCCTGGCGAGGCGAGTCAGGAAAACAAAATGCGATAAGCATATGAAAACATCATAACGTGCTTTGCACTGTTGGAAAAGAAGTTCCTCGTAACTAATGAAATATGCTAAAGCGGTGGTTCACGTAACTAATGAAATATGGAATACAATCTGACATGGTGTAATTATATGTAATGTGGAGAACAGGAGCGTGAGCATTGCTGATCGCCGTTATGGATCATGTAGCTAGTGTACTAGCGCTATCATTAGAAACATAAGAACAGCTAGCACTTTGGAAGGTCTTTGGGAGGAGGCAAGATCGACTGGTTGGGTCCGTCTCCGTTCTCCACCACAAACGCCATCTTCAGTCCCCACGTTGTGTGCACCTCCAGATGACAATGCATGAACCAAACACCTGCATTACCTCATCAATCATTTGTTCAATCAATAATAATAAAGAAATATCCTTCAGAATGTTCTGGTCCACAATAAAGAAACAACAATCAGTACAGGCCGTTTATGTTACCTGGATTGTCGGCTCTGAATCGGATAGCCGTCCAGCCACCGGTGGGCACGCCGACAGTGTTGCGTTCGGGAGGATCCACGAGATTGAAGTTCGCAGGATCTTTCTTAGGGTTGTAGTTTCCAAATCCTCTTCCAACAATGAAGAAATTGAAGCCATGGAGATGGAGTGGATGATTCTCCACTGTCAGCACGCTGGTGCCTTGAAGTACCAACTGTACCGTTGAGTTGAAGGGAATCCGACTGAGTCTGGTTCCTTTGGATGTCATTGGGTTTTGTGGTGGAGTGCCTGTATAATTGAAAGACGAGGGAGGCCTGTCGGGAAAATCAGTGGTGAAGACACCGCTGATATTAAAGAAATGGGCTTGCAGAAGAGAAACCTTGGGCATAACGAAGCTTATGTTGTTAATGGATGCAGATACACGGGAACCGTTGTTACAAGTGGGACACGAGTCCAGGGAAAGACCCACTGTGAAAAAGAGATGGCGATCTACAGTCTGCGGGACTTTTGCGGGAAATTGGGGGGAATTGA
This sequence comes from Pseudotsuga menziesii, assembly GCA_001517045.1. Classification (NCBI taxonomy): domain Eukaryota; kingdom Viridiplantae; phylum Streptophyta; class Pinopsida; order Pinales; family Pinaceae; genus Pseudotsuga; species Pseudotsuga menziesii. The sequence goes on from LPNX010697183.1 coordinate 167,667, forward strand.
GGCTCCGGAGATTGTTGCTGAAATTGGTGGCAAATGTGGTATCGTTCTGGGAAGGAATGCTGGGCATCACAACGAAATCTCTACTGGAATTGGAATTGGGGTACTGCAAAATGGCTGTGGCGGTTTTATTGTCGACGGCAACGGGCGCATCCATGAATGCGCGAGCAGCCATGAAATACCTGCCACTCCCTCTGTTGGCGTGGAGCAACGCATTTGTGGTCTGGCCCGGAGCAATTACTATTGATTTCGTCACCATTGGCTTTGTGTACACTGCGTCCACCTCCACCACTTTCAGGTGATGGTTTGCAACATCAAAGAAGAGCTCATCATTGAGAGCAGCGTTGATGATCCGAAGAAGGTAAGTCTTTCCATGCTCCACTGGAACCACGAATGTGTCTGCATTGATCCCGAATCAGATCATGTCAGATTTCAATGACAGTATTCCAAGTATATTTTAAGTACTATTTATAGCCTCTTACCTTTGGTAGGGCACTTGAAGAGTGGCCCTGGCTTTCCATTGATGGTGTGAGCATCAGACACGTTGGGTGCTCCTCCCGCTTTAAGCGCTTCATTGATAACAGCTTCTACATCCGCATTCCACCATTCTCCTGCACCAATAATTGAACCGGTAGGAAATCCAAGAAGTTTGCTTATTTGGATGACAATTAAACGTCAATTACTATTGTCTAATGAATCTGAATTCAACTTACTGTACCTAGAAGCAGGGTAATCTCCTTGTGGGGCTTGGGGAAGGGATATAGATGATGTTTAGGGGGTAGAATAACAATGGCTCCGTGAATAGTTGCTCTCAACCAGAGTATATGAGCATGCCACCACAGTGTGCCTCTTTGTCCAGTGATTGTGAAGTTGTACTCGTAGCTCTGCCCTGTTTGAATGGGGCATTGAGTTATATACGCTGGCCCATCAGCCCAACCTGTGCGGAGCTGCCTAACCCCGTGCCTGAAGTTTAACATTTTTATATTTCATTACTTTTCAGAAAACCAGTTATCATCTCAAATATACAACCATTTTGTGTGCAGGAAATATTAACTATTTGAAAGAATAATCGAATGCAAAAGCGAGATGATGCATGGTATTACCAGTGTATGGAAACGTTATATTTGACATGATTAGTGACGTTGACTATGACAGTATCTCCTTCCCTTGCGTATATTGTTGGACCCGGAAACTCTCCATTCACTGTCACTATTGGTTTTGTGTGACATAAACGACTGACATTCTTCAGTCCCACCTGAAATAAAAGAAAACCACAGAATTCAATTGTATTTATGAAACAAATCTATGATCCATGGTGAGTGAGTGAATGAATATTAAAGCATGAGCAAACTTACTTCAAACTTATAATGTCTCGTCTTCCCTTGCGCTTCCATGGCTAACGAAAACAAGATTAGCATAAGAATGAATGTAATTTGGATTACTGAGTCGCCCATTTTCTCTTCAATCTCCCACACAATGACCGTTGTTTTATACCGTTGATAGCTTTGACGCAGCTTGCATGAATATATAGCCGAGTGAGTGATAGGTAGGACGACCTGATCCATGGGAATTATTAGCGTATGCGATGGTGCAAGTTGGCTGTAAGCTGTTGAAGTTGGTGTGAGGTCATCCCATTGCTTCGCTTTCGTCTCACTCATCCGTGTTCCTTCCGCTAGAGCTGCGGTTTAAGGAAATGACAGTGAAAAGATGTGGAGGGCCTTGAGCAAGAAAAATAAAATCAAAATAAAATTGTGCCAACGATCTGGAGAGTGACACATAATAAAAATGTAATGTGTTTTACGTAGACGAACCAAACCAAAACTCTACGTAATAGTTATCTTCAACGCAAACCTTCCCTTCTGGTTGGATGGGACTAAAAAACAAATGTATTTTATATGCATAGAATTCAACAACGCGCAGGAAAAAGGAAAACCTAAAAAATAAAGGGAACTCGGAACATATTTTAAATCAATGGGTTTTGATTCGGTGGAACGCATGAGTAAACACATTATAATTAAGCGAGCTGTCTGTAACAACACTGTGTGAGCGTCGACGATGCTTTCATGAACCTTGCCATTACACTTCAAATAGTTTTGTCGGCGTGAGCCCCACAACTAGAACTCAATGGATTTTTTTAGTTTTATTTAGATAATTCTAAATATTGGATAAATTCGAAGTTAGCTTTATTATACCATATTGTAATCCATTGCAAGTCAAACTCTTTTGACTTTGTATTAGTTGCTCTCTATCAAAAAAATTAAAATCTGTTTTGTAAAGTATAACTTAGGGATTTGTAAAATATTTTTTTAATTTTGTTAAAAAACTATTTTGTAAACAACTTATTGGTGGATAGAAGATGATGTAAACTTTGGAATTTGGTATTTGGATTTGAGTTGACATGTGGCAACATGACATCATAATAATAAAATTAAAAAAATAAAAATTATATCCCATTGCCATCTGTTATAGCAAGTGGTACCATCGGAGCCAGCTGTTCTAGTTTTTTTCAGACCTCGGGCCATGAGACGAGGGTGCATTAGCTTGGCAATGTCATCCACAACAACTAAATCGGAGTCGAGGTAAATGATTCTCCCAAGTCAAAGTGATATAATATGAAGCGCAAGTATGGAAAAGTCGCATGAAGCGTAGCCTTGAGATCACGTTGGCGCTCGGACACCATGAAATGGAAGACTACATTCTCGGGACAAGCAACATGTTGGAGAATCGATAGAATTCCGACGACCAATCCTCTCAGATAAGCAGCGTCCAGCGTCATGGCTATATGCACGGCCGTGCTATCACATAGCTCTGTATCATCATCTTCTTCTTCTTGAAGTTGAGAATAGCCTGATCTCCACGACGAAGGTGCCGAGACGATGCATTCTTTACCATTTCGAAACGCTGGAGCTTCTTGGAAAACCGACAGGGTCGAAGAAGTATGATCCACCCATTGGAGGACTCAGTTGATGCTGTTTCATAAAATCCCCAACTTTGAAAAGCTTCCTGTCTGGAATAGGATCCACGTTTATCTTTCCCTTCTGCAGAGATAAGAAGCCTTACTAAAAGCACATAAAGATTCTATAGAATCGAAATAAGAGAATCCATCATTCACAGGTGAGAGAGTTATTTGTAATAGAAGAAACCTATGCTCTCAGTTTATTGAACACAGTACATATGTTTCTTATCTTACAAAAAATTCTATAGAATGATATGGAATATGAAAAAGCTTTGAAAACATACCTCCTTGAAGAGGAGAAATACATAACGGTGGCAACCTTCAGGTGGCGCTGGACCCATATATGGCACCACTTCTTTTCCAGTCTCCCATAACTCTGCAAATAACATCAACAGTGACAATAAATACAACTCTTAATAAGAAGAAACCCAATATGCATATATAGAAGCTTTGGGAAGATCAAGAAAGGAAATATGCATATATTGAAGGTTTAGGCAGATCAAGAAAGGCAATATGTATATATTGAAGGTTTGGGCAGATCTAGAAGCTTTACCTAATGTGGGAGGAGTTTGGCGAGGGATGTTGATAACAAGCCAATGCAAGAATAGACCTTGCCGCCTGCCTGATATAAACCTTGCTGCATGCCTTCTTCCGCCTAACTTACTGCTTTGACCTCGCTGCTTGCCTAATCTCGACCTCGATTGTTGATACCTGTCTCTCAATATAGGGCGATCTCGATTGCTACCAATACTCTGTAGTCCATGGAATTAGTCACTGCCAAAGTAGCCAGTTTAACATGCCCATTGAGCACAGAAAGCCGAATCAGGTCCTTGCTGATAGGATTAAAAAGATAAAGTTTTGCAAACCGGCCATCTCCCTTATGCAGACACAGAATACCACCCGATGCCGCAACGCAAACTATTTTCTGGAAAGGTTTTGCTTCAATTTTTGTGCCACCTGTTCAGTGCCAGATCAAAGAACCATCGCCCATTGCCATCCTTGTTCTGTACCATCAACCATGGCGTATCAGAATCATGATAATATAACGGTGAAGCAATGACTGAACGCCATCGCTTATATACCAGCTGAGCCCTTATTACAGATGTAACAGGTAGCTACCCGATCACCGTATCCACAAGCTCATCTGGCAGAATCCCCCAGATCTCTCCATCCAGATCAAGACTTCCGATTTTTTTTTTTTTTTTCTGTAAATGACTCTCATGTCCAGAAACGGCTCACACACTTCGTCTACAACATCAGGAATGATCTTCGAGGCCCTGAGGAGCTCGGTATTCAGAGGAGCACCGCTGGTTGCAGCCATCTATCTATGAGACAAAAGCGAAAACTAACTGATACCATGTGTTTGAATAATCGATCGACTGTTGTATAGAGACATGTCAGATGCTCTGAACATATGTCATAACATCCATGCACGTGGAAGTTGAAACTTTGAAGTGCAATCCAAATGCCATTGCTTAAATGAACGCCAAACTTTGAAGTGCAATCCAAATGGTTTTTGCTTAAATGAATGCTACAAGGATCTCGTTGTAAAGTGTTTTGGTGATATAATTCCCAACTTAATTAATCAACTCACAACACTTTCAAGTCCATCATTTGTTAATGCAAATCTGCCAAAAATTATTTTTATCTATAGTGGATGTCTGTGAAACCGAAGTTTCCTTGAAACTTAGATCTCCATGCATGGTTTTGATGAAAAATAATTAAGATTGAACAAAATAATGGTTTGGATATATCATTTTAATATATCCAAACATAACTTCCTAATTCCACTATATTTAAAAAACATCAAAAAATTTAACTATATTTTATAAATCCTAAAAGTTGTACAAGTGGAGATTTTCTTTTTATAAAAGTCGTTAAATATTTCCCCGTTTCTTTGATGGTTCTTCCGTAGATGGTTTTTGTGGGAGTGGTATGATTGTAAAGATAAATGAGAATCATTACTTCAAGCTTTGGATGGGAAGAGATAAGGGTAGTAATACCAAAGCGCAGTTATTAGGATTATGGGGTGTTTTTTTCTTTTCCAACAAAAGTGGAATTGATTCTTTCAGTATTTTTGGTGACTTGAAGGTGATAATAGAGTGGGAAAAAGGAGATTTCAATTTACAGGTTCTTCTCATAAGTTTTTGGTGTAGAAGGGTCAAAGGTTTATGCACATTTCAAGGATTTACAATATTGAAGTAGACAATTTATCAAAAGAAGTAGTTAAATGTGATGTTGGAATCTTGTTTTATCAAGTATATGTGGGTGGTGTCATCATCCAAGAAGGTTCTGAAGGATTAGGATAATCCTTGTTTTTGTTTCTGTTTTGTCTTTTCAGTATGAAGTTGAGCTATGTCTGTTTTTATGCAATTGGCCTTTCGAAAGGTCTTCATCCAAGATGTATAAGTCTTTTTTTTGTGGAGGAGTCAAGACATACATTGTCTAGTAAATGGTCTTGCTTATGCAAATAGACTGTTGAAGTCTGTGTAAGAGTTGTCTCCACGTTTTTGGAAGTTGATAGAGTGAAGTAGAAAAATTGTGAGATGTATTTTTTTTCTTTTATTCTCACGAATGTCTTTTTTTTTTAGGAGTCAAGACATACATTGTCTAGTAAATGGTCTTGCTTATGCAAATAGACTGTCTGAAGTATGTGAAAGAGTTGTCTCAAAGTTTTTGAAAGTTGATAGAGTGAAGTAGAAAAATTGTGAGATGTATTTTTTTTCTTTTATTCTCACGAATATCAAGAAAAAAAATTATTTGGAAAAAGATGTGTTTACTACTATATGCAAATTTTATAAGTATAGAGGATTTTACTAGTATTTTACATAAATTTTGATAGTTAGAAAGAATAATTTTGATAGATAAGAAAAGTTTTACAGGTAAAGAATATATTTTCTATAAAAGTTTTTAAATGTTTCCCATTTTTATAGAATTATAATTTTTAATACCATTATTAAATTTTATAACTACAAAGATTTCAGAGTATTACATAAATTTTAATAGTTAAGAATAATACTTTCATAAAAATATTTAAAATAAAAGTAAAGCATAAATTTTAATAGTTAAAAATAATACTTTCATAAAAATATTTAAAATAAAAGTAAAGTTTTTCCATCAAAATTATAAGAATGGATGTTTTACGAGAGTCTTCTTTAGAAAAGGGCTTAAATTATCTCAATACTTAATTATTTGTTTTGCAAGCTAATAAATAAAGAATTTATTAGGATCATTGATAAGTTATAAATTTAACTTAATAAAAAAATATTTTAGTAAAGATTATTTATAATTTGTAAATTATTACATGGTTATTAAATTAAGTACATTTTAAAGTAAATATAAATTTATAACTAATTTATTTTAATTTTTTAAATATTATTATTAATTGATTTATTTGTAATTTAAAAAAAAAAAATTATAATTGTGTTATTTTATTTTATTATTTGAAGAACACATCCATTATAATAAACTCAACTCAATGTCTGAATAAGTAAATTCTATATAATTTAAATTAAATTATATCGAGGCCACACTAACATTAACCATGGAATTCAAAAAACTCTAATCATTCTATAAATGGTTTGATTTGGTAACTTCATCTAATTTTAAAGTCCATCCTGTCTCCAACTTGGGTTTGGAAACAATATCCCTGCCATTCCGTGCATTCTCCATGGATATGGATAAGGTCCTTTAACCTGCAACATACATTATTGTGCGTTCACATAGAATAAAAGGAACGTTGTGTGAGTTGACATAAATAAATATTAACTATTAACTATAGACATTGGGTTGGATTAAATAGATTTATTAAAATATACCACTTTTGGTATGCACTCGTTGTTACTAACAGATGGAACAAATCCAATTGAAGAATTAATCGGTCTAGGTATTCTGATTGAGTTTTTCTATCTTGGAATCCTTAGGTTATGGGATTTCCATTTTACCATTTGGATGAAGGTTGGCTGGATAAGTGAAAGTTACTTTAAAAATATTAAATAAATAGAAATTTATAATATGATATTTGGATTTTTTTTATGGCTTCTTTTAGAAGTTATTTTTAAATCTTCAACTCTATTACTTATCAAATTCAAACTTGAAAAGCAGGAAGTGTTCCAGGATAACCAAGTTGTGTGGCATGTGCACTGGTGGCCGTGGTGAAAACCTAGAGTTTACTGCAACAGATTTTTATTTGCATGGTTGCCACATGGACGACTACATAATAATGCGTATACAATTAATCAAACTAGAAGGAGCTTATACCTTTCATCCATACGTTTTTTATAATAATTAACATTTATGGTTTCAAACATAATTGAATTTATAATATTTAAAAATAATATAATAAAACTAAATTGTAAATATTCAAAAAAACATTTAATTGTCAAATTTTAATTAAAAAATTTAATTACCAATTTAATGAAACCAAATTGTAAACATTTAATTATCAATTTTTAATAAAAAAAAATTATACAAGAATAAGAATTCAATAGTGTCCGGCTGCAACCGAGTTTATTCCAACATTAAATCTATAAATGGCCAAGTTGTGAGACTTTAAATCTCTTGGAATCCTAGATTTGTTCTTATTTTGGGATTTCTTTTCTTTATTATTATGTGAGAGATCCATCCCCAAACTATCTATTAGATGGTCTTCATTGGCACGAACGTTACTTTCGATGGACACGGCATAAAAAAATTCTAGTCGCCACGACAATTACATGGAACTTTCGACGTGGAACATTATAAGAAAGTTGCATTAATAGGTCAGTCTCCAATTGTCCATGTGGGGATTACGACATCCCATCGTTATGTACACGTGACCAAGCAAAAACCTTCTCTTGTTACTTGTAACCTAACCATACAAATGTTATAAGGATTACAACATGTTTTAGTGGGTACACGACTCAACTTGTACTCGTTGACATGTCTAAATTCAAGTTCCATAAAACATTTTTAACTTTTAGAATCCCATATCCGTTTTCTCTTCTTCTTATTACACCTGCCATTAGGTAGTGTATATTGTTTTCGTTCAACGTTGACTCCATATTAGTTAGTGTTGACCCGCTATTTGTTTGCAATTTTTTTACATTTTAACCAAACTTTTAGGATGCAAGATTTTTTATGCAATGCCTTTATCCTAAGTTTTGTAAAATATCAACTTCCAGACTATTGGTTGAAATGTTTAGGGTGTTACTGCAGAGCTGGCCGCGGAAATCTTGGTTCCCGAGCCCAACGTTGAATGCACATTCAATGGGCATTGAATTATTGACTCCTTGTTATTCATCCACCACCTACTTGCTCATCATTATTCATCCACCGCAAAGCTTCTACACCGCTTTCTTGAAGCATCACCACTACCACTTCCATTGCAATTGTAATGTCGACTTGCACCACTACCACCATGATTGCACTGCTTCATCCACCAATGCCATCATGGTTGCACTGTCTCATTCGCCACTTCCACCTGCCACAGCAGCTGCATCGTGAATATCATCCACATTGCTACCTGCATTGAGATATTCACTGAAATAAATCCCATTGCTATACCTGTGGACTTTATATGATGAAAAACAAGTTTCTTAATGAGGTTCATACATGATTATGTATTCTATTCAACAAGGCAAGCGCTTTTGGTTATTGTACCAGTTGCTTTTGAATTGTTGTTTCAATATTGTGTTAAAGAGTGTGTGTCAGACTTTGCACGGACTTCGCACAAAAGTTTAACAATGGGAATCTTATGCTCATCGACTACGAAACTTCCGATCAACAAAATAATACTCTACCTGATTGCTTGTATGTTGGAGCAATTATAATTTCCATCGGACTCCCCAGAAGGATTGAAAGAATTTTGGTAAAAAGAACTACAAAGATCTTTGTAGTGATGGTAAAGGCAAACTCAACAACCAGTTCTTGGTGGTCAGGAATTCCTTACCCAATATGTTTCTGCACTGGTCGTTCGTTAACATTGAAAGGTGATATATCTTTTTAGGTTGCAGATTACATCTATATTTTTACATATGTTCAGGCATATTACATAAAAACAGATAAATATTATTTCCAACATATGTTTGAGAATATTAGGTTGAAAATTACAACAAATATATTTATTATGTTTGTTCCTTCTCTAAATGTCTAACGTTGGGATTACTGAGTATGAGAGGAGCGAGACACATTTGATAAGCCATGTCGTTCCTATCACAAAAAATTTGCTTGTTTGTTGAACGGACTAATTAGACGACCATAGGAGACATAGAGTTCTTGCTCTCCATAGAAGGTCTTATCTACTGGATCAATTCAACTACTCTACTGCGAGGTAAGTAAAAGTTAACCTAGCCCTTTAACATGAATTAAGTAAATCCTACCAACAATAATAACAAGTTTCTTTTCAATGAGCTACATTCCAACTACCTAAGCTAATTGAATTATTTAAACAGAGTTCTTAGGACAATCAAATTAATGGTTGTATTTCAACTTTCATGGAATCTAGTTGTAGGGAAAAAATAGTGTATCATACCATCCAAAATCTAAACTTCTATAGCTACACAAAGAATCCAATAGAAATAACAAATATTTTTACAGAAAAATACAAAAATATGAGAGAAATTGGGTGCTTCCTCCAGTCGAAGCACAATGTCTTTGGAATTGTTGAATCTCTATTGGCGTCGAAGGAGAATTTCTACTGCTTCAACACAATGTGTACTCTCTCTACCTCATTGTAATTCAATTGAAAATCAGTTGCAAAATAAATGCAGGTGTATGGCTATGTCCATATCTCTTTGCAGGAAGGAAAAAAATGATAACGAATCAACTATGGGATCTAATCCTGGATTATTAGTTCTAATTTCATTGAATTTGTTATGAGGGAGATGAATTTGATATGGTTAATTCCTGAATTTGTTACGAGGGAGATGAATTTCATATGGTTCTAACATGTTGTTTACGCGTATGTAAGTGGACCATCCATGCATCTTCTGTGCATTGATACCATGGTGCACGTACGTAAGTGGACCATCCATGAATCTTCTATGCATTGATACCATGGTACAAATGGTAATAGAGGTTTGAATCATCTCCATTTTCTTGTTTTCCAATTGTCAAAGCATGCAGCGACCTGTCATCCATTTACTTGCTTGCCGATTGTCAAAGCATGCAACGACCTGTCAAACATAAAGTAGTAGCACAAAAATATACTCATATTGCATGTGTTAGTAGCAGAAAAACATATGTTACAAACGCATTTACAATATTTTTTTTTAGCATTAAAATCAAGGAGAACTTTTTCATTATGTGGAGCGTAAAGATAAAGACGTTGATATTTCTAATAAATCAATCCTTCCATCTCTCATTCTTATGGCTATATTAATTTATGGAGGTATTAATCGTATTGATGAAATACAAGATAAGTTATCACAATAGAATAAGTTCTTAAAGTAGGTCTACTCCTTTCTTGTTTCTAAGACAATCTGCAAGAACTGCGGAAGTGATGTGTTATGATTCACTATGAAAGTGTTCTCATAACTATTGGGTTTACAACATTTATAAATGCAAAATAGATACAAATCTTCAGTGCCTCTCCAAGAATACTTTATTTAATGTAACAAAATAATAAAATTTAAATAAACTAACCATAGTTTTTTGCATAAATCTCCTCAAAGCCATTTGGGATACATGCTAAGCCCCCACTCTAATTCCAGTTTTGCATACAATGCAAAGGAAAGGAATGGAAATCCAAGCATCACCGTCGACCGGTGAGCAGAGCAGAATTAGCGCGACAGAAATTCCTCTGCAAGACAAGCAAATTAAGTGTACTTATCAATCTTTCGTTCGATCTTTCCTACTACATGAAATCAAAACAACCTAATAACTTAGAGCCTAACTTAAAGCCATGATTCCTAAGGAACCGGTAAAGCTGTGAGAAGGATGTATCAACAATCACATAGAACTTTATGCAGCATTTCTAACAATATACACAGAATTCCTACAATATACAACAACATTATCCATCTTTATACATGAATTTAAAACCACCAGGTGAAAATTCTGCACACTGAGGTGTATCATACATGGTTAGCACGTGATCATCATCTTCCTCGACGAAACCATTATTAAGGATCTTGACTGCTTCTCTATAGACCTGTGTGTTTTCATGAATTTGTAATGCCTCAATATTATCAAAGCCACCAGCGTCCTCAATTATGCTCACATATACATTAACTTCAGAGATGCCTTCATTCTTTTCAGTCTCGTCAGCTCTCAGTAGTTTTTCTAGACGGTGAAGGCAGACTGTTATAGTCCTTGAATCCTGGCAGGTTAGAAGATCACAAAGTGGCTTGATGCAACCCTGAATCGCAATGTATCTGTAATAGAAAAGGGCTCATGTTATCGACCTTAAGACGATGGATGCAAAAAATTACACACGTGAAGAAATTAGAAAAGTTTCATACTTTATCTGTTCCTCGCTTGCAGAAGCAATTGCATTTGAAACCGCCCACGCTACGTCTCCCTTTATATTGAATTCAGTATTTGCTAGCAGAGATAAAAGTGGGGGAAATATATTTGCATTGATAACAGCCTGCAATGAAAATGAGTGCAGTCCATTAAAACAAAAGCGTGAGTTATGTTACACTAGAAATATGACAGTGGTAGCGAGTAACACTATAAATCCAAAACGATTCCCACCTGAAGTTGCTCTGTTGTTCCTACAGTAACATTGGAGATTATCCAGCATGTATGTCCTATTACGGTTTTCTTTGTCCTATTATTTGTGAGAAGATCCAAAAGGCGAGGGAGAACCTTATTGTCAATAACAACCTGCACAGAACAAAATATAAGATAAACAATAAAGTAAATCGTGTTTGAACCTTATTGTCAATACCAACCTGCACACAATAAACAATAAATTAAATCCACTGTGTTTGAATTTGGACTCTTTGTATTATGTCAGACAGTTTATCACAGCCGAAAATGCATTCAACAGATGCAAAATAACAAATGTATTGTATAATTATTTGGAAGAAGTGTGAAAAATGTTTGAAGTAACAGCTGAGTTTGCATATCATTGCCAGTGATAAGATTGCCCACTGCCTTTAAAGCAGGAGTAACAACAAATGGTGAAGAATGCCTGCGAACAGTTCATTTCGATTAATACACTGAGGACCTTA
>LPNX010697213.1:0-18044 GCA_001517045.1 Pseudotsuga menziesii
TCGCCACATAATTTAAACATATAAGGAAATAAGGCCCACCTGACAAATATTGTTGAGGAAATTTTATGCTTGAAAACCTCTGAGAGGCTTTAAAGTGGGATGAAAAATGATTGTCCTGTCACTATATAGGGAGCAATAGAGGTTGGTATCTCCCTTTTAATCCCATTTAGCTATGGAAATTCTAGGACCAATGCACCTCTAAAATTGCACGCTTTCAAGCTACAAGAATGAGAAAGAAATAGTCTTTTATTTGGAAGATTCATGGTACTTTTACAAAGGGCATAACTGAACTACAGGACTTTCATAAATATAAAGGGCCTCCTAGCCTCTAAATGTAACTCAACTTACCTTGAAATAAAATATCAATAAGTGGATGCTATATCCACTTTTCTCTCCAATAACCAATAATAAAATTAAAACACATTTAGCAGCTTCTAGATCCATGCTTCAAGGGCCACTAAAAGCCTCCTCAAAACTGCCTTCTCCTCATTGAAGGGAGAAAATTGCATACAATAGGGTTTGAATGCTTTCTTGCCACCACTTGTCACTTTCCAATTTACAGTGTTCCCTTGAGTCATGGTATTTGATCTTATCTTTGGAGAGAAAATGCCATTGACTTATGAAGGGAGTTCCTCCTCTTTTCTTTGTAAATCATGCCAATAATCGATTAGATGATTTATCATGCCTCCAAATATGTGAGACATACCTTGAACCATGTGAAATATCTCATGATATCCCTCCAAATGTCCTCTTGTGTGGGACGTCCTTCTTTTACGGGCTATATCCATGCTTCCTCCAAAAATAACCATATTAAAATATATAGAGAGGCCCCTTCAAGTTAGACTATCCTCATAATAGGTCTTCTTAGCCTTGGGGAATGTGCTAGCTGCCAGTTATCTTTTCTTAGCCTAGGGAGTTCCACATATAAAGAATCTACACCTTGACATTTCATTTTTAACCATGATACAAGCATTGGAGGCTTCCCTAAGTTGAGAGTTATTCATTGATGCATGTGCTTCTTAAATATTGCATAAAACCTTCTGAATGGTCTAGGAACAATGGTTTCCTAGAGGATGGGTGTTTCTTCTTAGCTTGATGGGTTCCTATCTCTTCCCAAATGACCCAAATGACCTTTGCAATAGAAATACAAGTGATGTTAAGATTTGATATCAAATAGTTGGAGATATTCCTTGCAAACTACATGAAGTGAGCTCAAATAATACATTTTAATCTTGTTATGAATGAACCAGGTATCTTCATAAAGGAACAGTCATTTTTTCATTTAAAATATGAATAGGTCCTCGAGGTACAATTGAACCACAAAATATTCATTAACAAGAAACCCAATGGACTAATCCAGACAACGACTAATATCATTATACAAAAGACAAAAAATTCTTGAAATATGAAAAGAATTCAAATATGATGCTTATTCTCCTTAACCCATAATCGTTGCAAGCTGAGAATCGTGACAACAGAGAACCGACAAACTCAGGTCCAGATCAACGCCGACAAATCAGGTAAGCTTTGTAGTGATCACACGCCAAAGGAATGGTTAAACAATATTATGAATCAAGTTTAAAATTAAATATGGCTTTTTCAGGATTTGGGTTTTGAATAATGTCTAAAATCCTAAATTTGTCACTGTGTATGCCGTGGTAGGATGTTTGGTTGATGCTCACCAAATGTTTGATGAAATGTGCAATCAAGATGTGGTGGCATGGACTGCCATAATTGCAGCCTCTTCAAGATATGGACATAAACAGGAGGCGTTGGCTTAATTCTATGGAATGCTACAGACAGGTATGCACCCCAATCATTTCATCTTTGCCACTATTATGTTATTCCCTCTTATAAGTTGTTGTAGATCCCAAGCATGCCAAAGACATTCCATGAGAAGAAGCCATCTCTGCTTTAGTAGTTTCTAAATCCGTTCAGGCTTAAGTATACCATTGCTAGAAGTAAGGCTTGGTTGTTAATTGTGGTGGTAATTTGTTTTATGCTCATTCTCAAAAATGAAAGAAAGAAAGCCTGCATTTTTTTATAAAATCAATGAATTACTTTGATTTAAAACCGTGACAATAGAGACGAGAATTCCAAGATTGCAGAGACAGGTCTGAAATTCAAGATTTTGCATCAAGGTACATGGTTACATTCTTATTCTTAGAATGGGATTTGATCTCCAGGATTTGTTTGGGTAACGCGCTCACGGATATGTATGCAAATGTGGGATTTTAGAGGATGCATGCAAACTGTTTGACAGAATGACTAAAAGAGATGTGGTGTCGTAGAGTGTGATTATTACAGGCTATTCATACAATTGGCAGTGTGACGAGGCCTTGAATCTCTTTCATTTAATGGAAGTAGAAAGTGCTCAGCCTAACCTGATTAGTGATTACAATTGATGTGATGATACCAGGGTATGTCCTTAAAGGCATCGCTGATGAGGCTTTGAAATTCTTTCTTCAAATGCAACTGGCTGGCACAAAGACTTGGTATACTTCATTGATCTTGCTAAGATTCTCACCATCAATCTTGCCAGCCAGGGGATGGGAGATAGATAGGTGGTCCACTTTTTTTCATGATAGTGTAGTTAACACAGATGAGGGTGCAAATAATGACCAAAGCATGCCATCCATTGATAGTGGATTTCATGATTTCATGGGATTTGGAAATTTGGTGATCTCAAATATTCAGGAGTTTGAGAAAGTTGCTACAGAACTAGGTGATAGGCAATTTGGTGACAATGGATTCAATACTTTAGAATTTTTTTTTCCATCCAAACCCAGAAATTTTTTGCTATACCCTGACTAACTCAAGTTGAGAATCTCTTTTCTTTGTCTATTATTTTAGTAGGGGATAGTGACAAAGTTATTGATGCTTGTATGATGGGAATTATGGATGGGTTCCATCCAAAGCCTAAAGACCCTAATGTACTATTCAATTATATAGATTTCATTGCTAATTCTGTCCATGAGCAGTTGTCTTTGCCAAAGAGAAAATGTATAGATACCAGGCCTACTTAGTGTATCTTGTCCTATTTCATCACCCTCATTGTCATCATCGACACCAAATCCTATTCACGAAGGAATGTTGGTGGATAGAGCTCCGGTTGGATTGTAATGGGATTCAATTAAAAATCTCATAGGATTTTTTATGTGCCAACCATTCCCCTATGTACCAAATAAATCCAAACCAAAGTAGAAAACGATAGAGTGATCGTGAACAAATAAATAACGAGGACAACAAGGGCTGGAAAAAAGTCCACTTCACCCATAGTTCCTTAAACACTTTTGGTGGGTGAAGGCAGGATGGCGGGTGAAACACCTTTAGTGGTTCCTTTGAGGGGGGGTGGAGGGGGAATTGAATCTCCATCAAAGATTTATACTATATACTGAAATATAACATATATAGGTTTCTAGTGTTCCAACAACCACTTCTTTAGGATTTTTCTATTGAAAAATTTACCCATGAACCTCCCTACAAGTGCCTTTTCCATCAAACCCTGGAATTTTTATAGTTGCACATCATGTTCGGCCACATTCTTAACTTGTTCATGTCTAAATTTGATGCATTTCTTATTACAAAACATATAACAATATAAGGGTCCAAGGAAAGAATTACAAACTATTTAGCTCAAAGAAACTCTCCCTTTGATTATTATCATAACCATCAAATTGCACATAAGCTATGTATCCTAGGGCTTATGCTGTCGACCCCCTGTTGAAGCTTTACTGCCAAAAATAATATATCTTTTACAACACTCAGCAATCATTGTCCATTAAAGTCTTAGCAATCATTATCCATTAAAGGCCATAATGCTCAGGAATATCAAAATGTTTAACAAGAAGTGGATGCTAGCTTGGAAACAAAGGGTATCAAGCATAACCATGGCCATGTTGCTGCAATGAACATTTGTTTCTTCCAATCCATTTTACTGTACAGCTATTGTTTGGGTTTTGACATGAAGTTAGTGGTCATTCAACATGCGTAACATGTTATATAAAGTTACTTATTGGGTAAAAGTAAAGGAAATCCATCAAATGCACATGAATATGCAGATAGATTCCTAGGTACTTGCTGAAGACTTAACATTTATTTTCTTAATTGATTGAGCCAATCACAGACCCAAAAGAACATAAACAGATCAGCAAATGAATATACACAAATCCCATTTTGGCTGACAGTTTAATATTATCTTTATCAAGTTCTTCTCTATGGTGCCCTGACACTTGAAACAAACTGGATATAGACCTCTAAGAGGTTGAGTATTTCCATCCTTTAAGCTGCCGCAATAAATTTTCCTAAAGATATAAAAGTTACTTTAGCTGAAGATTGGTCTGGTACAGTGTGATAGAGAAATATTTTATTGTTGTACAAAAGTCACAAGTCAGGTGTATTTCTAAGTCAAAATCCTCCATGTAGTGGGGTTACCTGAATATCTAAATTGCAATAAATATGCATTGGCAAGATGGGACAAAAACAGAAAACCTCTGAAGAATATGCATTTATGCTGCAGACTGTGGTCATATTGAGGTAAGCTTGGTGCTTAAATGCTTAGTAATGTCAGCTCTTCTGTAACCAAATCGATCCCTTATCTAGTGAGCTGGTCTGTATTCATGTTGATGTATCACAAGCTAATTGGTACTATCGTGGCTTGGTCCTCTTGTTCCTTTGATGACATTCTATATAAAATTATTCTTGGAGGTGCTAGAATTCTATAAATTCTATAAATTTTATGCTTGAAATTCTTTCTTCAAATGCAACTGGCTGGCACAAAGACCTGGTATACTTCATTGATCTTGCTAAGATTCTCACAATCAATATTTCCAGCCAGTGGATGGGAGATAGATAGGCGGTCCATGTTTTTTCATGATAGTGTAGTTAACATAGATGAGGGTGCAAATAATGACCAAAGCATGCCATCCATTGATAGTGGCTTTCATGATTTCATGGGATTTGGCAATTCGGTGATCTCAAATCTTCAGGAGTTTGATAAAGTTGCTACAGAACTAGGTGATAGGCAATTCGGTGACAACGGATTCAATACTTTAGAATAATTTTTTCCATCCAAACCCAGAAATTTGTGGCTATACCCTGACTAACTCAAGGTGAGAAGAAACATGCAAACCTGCAACAAAAAATTCCTTTCTCACCACGGTCAGATCAAGGTGATTATTATATGCATCATAGTATGGCTTAGCTAGCCTTGACCAACTCAAGGTGAGGAATTTGACAATATGAGACTTTTTCATAGTTGGAGCTTATACTTATAGCCAAAACATATGTGCTGGCCTCAACTGGATCAAGGATATAGTTACAACACTCCTTATTGTCCGCAACTAGATCAAAGAGCATAATTTCCCTTAAGCAATCGTTGTAGCAGCAAGGGGATCTAACATGCATCTCTAACTACAATTTCATTAGAAATGAATTTACAAATCCAACCAAAAGTGCTAGAATACAACATTATCCACAATGCTGGAGAAAAGATAATTCCATAGCACTTTTGTAAATAACACCTAATGTGAAACTGGAAGTGCAAAACTTGAATCTTATTGGTTTAAAAGAGTATATACACACATTCACAAACATGAGAGTGAAGAGAACATGGAACACCATTTTAATGTTCCAACAAATATATATTATATGATGTGCATGATAGAGGGTACCCATGCAATACTTACATACCACACTCTTTCAACTATACCATCTCTTGGATACTGATAGTGGTTTAACTGCCTATCTGAGCACATAAATATTCATTGATTCATACAGAAACATGTAATTGAATTGATTTGAAACGCACTAGAATGTCGCATTTACCAAAATTTCCAGTGTAATATGGAAATTCAAAACTGTCCTTTGGCAATAGTAGTTCAAAATCCAACATACATCTATCTTTTTCAAAACGGGCTTGCTAGTATAGATTCTGACATACTACCATAGTAAAAAGCAAAATTTGTAGTAAATGTTCTAATAATAATGGAAAAGATAGCTTCAATAAAGAATCCTTTGTATTTTGATTCCATAGTTGCACCATTAGACTATGAAGATCCTTCCTAAGAGGATTCATTTTCATCTTCCTCATTTTCTTCTATCTCTAGTGTTGGGTGGCATGCAGGTGGGTAAATGATGTCTTCTATCTTCTTCTGCATTCTATAAGTGGTAGGTATCCCAACAAAAAGGTCATTGGCATTACTAGTTTGGACATTTAGGGTGGTCCAAGATTCTTCCTTCTATTTTTGGGTTACAACATAATGATTATAGGCTTCAATTTTGATAGACTTCAGCTTGAAATCAATGTTTTTTTTCAGGAATTGCATCTATGTGAATTCTTCTACTGCTTCTATGTGATTGTACTACCGCTATGCTGCTATGTTTTCTGCATGTATTGCATCTATGTGAATCCTCTTTGGATCATTGCTACTACCAACATCTCTATAGTTTTTCAAAGTAAATTTCATTTTTTTCCTCAACCTAATGACTAAACTTCCTTTTAATAAGGAACTACTTTTGTTATTCACATATCCTATGATTTAGATATCTTCTTTGGTGGCCTTAAAAACATTTCTTTGTATTTTATAGCTTCCACTTATTTTGGATTCTAAAATTTGTATCCACAACTATTAAAATTTTATTCATATATTATATCAAAACTAGCAATGATGACACTATCCAAATCATAAGGGATTGTTTGGTTGCACTAGTGAGGTAGTGATGGAATAAATAATTGCCTAGATCTTGAAGTTTTTAAACCTAAATCCTTAGAGATCTCTTCAAGTGTTATATGTACTTGAAAATTGAAAGGACATAGTGAGTGGAATTTTTCAATGTAAATACTACCTTTTACCAGCGGGGGTGTCATTGGTTCTTAATGTGTCATTTTGAGTTCATTCATTGTATTTATCCCTATCAACTTTTGTTTTATGATAAATATTGACCATGTTTTGCATTTTCTGCAATTTCTACTATTGATGGTAGACTTTGAACTTTAGAAAATCTGCTTACTGTAATATCGATATAGGCAAGTAGATATTCAGAGCTGCTGCGACCTGATATGCTGCTAAATCAAGGAGTTTTCATTGGTCCAACAGTTGTGATCTTGTGGTGTACCTGCATGATAAAAGTAAGCTCATCGAGGATCAGCCACCACCTTGGTCTTGACCATGAAACTACTATGTGAAGGATTGATGACCTGCTGCGAATTGGAGAGTGGAAGTATTTACCAACCACTGTGTGGAAATTCAAAGTTGCTGTCAACACGAAGGAGGTTTGCTAAACTGATTGGATGGATTACTCTCAGTGGTAGTAAGCCTGTGCTAAATTGTAGTCTTCACTATTCGATTTGGATTAGTAATGGCTAGTTAGCATCATTTACTCTTTCCAAAGTGTGAAAATTTGATGGGAAAGAATTACAGTTTGTGGAGTCATAAGATACTGACCATTATTGAATTTATAGATATTGAACAAACCATCTTAGGTAAAGAATACAGACCAGCAAATTATTCCGAAAACTATGATAAAAGACATAAAGAGGCACTTGTGCTTCTCAAACTGTCACTGGCAGAAACATTAATTCTAGAAGTAAGCAATTTCATTGTAGCACCTGTATTGTGGACAAATATCCAAAATAAGTATCAAGCATTAGAAGTTGGGTGGTCATTGTATTTTAAAAAAAAAATTGTTTTAACTTTTCCACCAAGTTGCAGGAAGGAGGATCAATCTCTAAATATTTATCGCACTTGAAGGATCTTAATGATCAAATTTTTGCTATTAAGAAGTCGCTGGATGATGAGGATATGGTTACTATGTTGATGCGAAGCTTGCCACCATTTTTTGATTAATTTGTTGAGTCCTTACATCTACTTGGATACAACCAACAACTTACATTTGAGAAGTTATTGACACTTTTTTGTACAGAAGGAAAGGAGGCTAGGTCAGATAGAGGCATCAACTCCATCCACTATAATGAGTGCATTTAGTGCACAGTTCAAAGGCAAAGACAAACAAAAAAATACTAGCAATGTATCAAAGAGAACAAATTCAGATGTTATTACTGCAATAAGCCTGGACACTTCAAGAGATATTGCCAAAAAAAACAATATGACTTGGCACGTGGTCAAATGAAATCAAGGCATGCAAATGTTTCCGAAAGAGGTGAAGAAGAAAAAGTGGGTGATTTTTCATTTGTGGCATTACATAATCAATCAACCATGTCTATAGCCTGGTATTCGACTCAGGCGCATCTCACCACTACAAGTGTCACATAAACTAGTATGTAAATTTCATTGAAGATAAGAGTATTAGTGAACCTATTGCTTTGGGTGATGGATGGACTCACTATGTTAGAGGAAGTGAGATTGTTCATGTCATATTGAACAATACTTTAAGTGAGGTTGTTCATGTCATATTGAACAATACTTTAAGTGAGGTTGTTCAAAAACATTCGATATGTTCCTAACATGAGAAAAAATCTCGTCTATTAGTGAGATAACTAGGAACCCTATAATTTTTGTAAATTTTTAAGGAAGCAAATATATGGTCACTACTCTTGTGATAACAAGGTGAATGTAGTTTGTATTGGTGAAAAAGGGTTTATAGACTGGCTGATCTAAAAACAACAAAGGCACATGCACCAGGTGTGGTAGAGAATACAAATGTAGTCTGGCATGAAAGGTATGGACACCTAAGTTATCAATATTTATCTGTACTTAATAAGACTAATATGTTGGATGGTCTTCCATCCATTCAGGATTGTTAGATGTATGTGCAGGATTGTTAGAGATATGTGTGTTAAAGTTAGTGCAGCTGCGAGACCCATTCTCAGAGAATGGTTTCCTGGTCAGTTGACTAGGACAGAGTAAGACCCTAGAAGGTACCCTAGGCCCCCCAGTAGTCTCCTAGGGTTCTTGGTCTAGGAACAAGAAGGTTGATGCCATGGAAAAGCCCCTAGCATGTGGCTAGGGCCCCTATATTCCTCTAGGGTATTTTGGTATGGGACCAAGGATGTGATGTCCAAGTAGAGCCTACAGGTAGAGGTAGAGATATATTCTGGTATAGGACCAGGGACACGATGTCCAAGTAGGTATTGCAGGCAGTTGATCAATTTTCAATGTGAGACTGAAACTCAACTTAGTACTGAGAACCATTCTGCGAGAGAATGGAGGACCCAGTTAGGGTCCAGGGATTGATCAACTTGATTCAGTGTGAGACTGAAACTCAGCCTAAGGCTGAAAGCCATTCATTAAGAATGGAAGATAATGATGTCCCCTCTCCTAATCGGTTATTTCCAGGTTGATTCTCAAGGGACTGGCCACCCCTTGACGATGTCCCTAGTACCTAACCTTTAGGATCAGTGTCAAGGACAAAAGGATTGTACCATCCGTTTGGATCTTCCCCCTTATACAGTGATGACAAAATATATAAAACTACGTACCTTGAGAGAGAGAAAAGTATTTGGTCTTATTGGTCCTATTTGATTGATTGTCCACCTTTACGGTTCACCTTGATCTTGTGGTTGTTGAATCTTGGTCCTATTCTTACTAGTCTTAGCACTATTACTTGTGTGCACCTTTGACTATGATGACTCCTACTTTATGGAGTATATTTACTTGATGATTTATCAAAGATCATCAAACCATTTATTTTTTTGGTTACCTTATGTTTTTATTATAATTACCCACTTATGATTTTGGACTTTATGTTGGACCTTTGGACTTTCATTTTATTATAATTTCATTAAATAGTTATTTTAGTTTTATTAATAAAATATCATGATTTTATTAATAGACTTTTTGACATTTTACTTTTTATTATATTAAAACCTTTTTTACTTTTGTTGGGACGGTTTATTGTTTTTTACTACCTAATTTTTAATTTTATGATTTATTTTTATTTTTGTGGGCCTCCGTTTATTCTATCCTAAGTAAATTTTTTATATACCCTAACCTATTTAAGGAAGATATTATTCTTAGTTTCCATACATGTGATTTTGATTTTTCACCACGGCTTACCTTCATAGGCTCTGATTTTGATTTTTCATGGCTCGGATTTCTCCACGGGCTTGGATTCTGATTTTGATTTTTCACGGCACGGATTTCTCCACGGGCTTGGATTCTGATTTTGATTTTTCACGACACAGATTTCTCCACGGGCTTGGATTCTGATTTTGATTTTTCATGGCATGGATTTCTCCATGGGCTTGGATTTTGATTTTGATTTTTCACGGCACGGATTTCTCCACGGGCTTGGATTCTGATTTTTTATTTTTCACGGGCTTGGATTCTGATTTTTGGTTTGGCTTACCTTCACGGGCTTGATCTCACAAGATCTCCTTCTCGGTATGGTCTTCACCGATCTCCTTCTCGGTCTGGCCTTCACCGATCTCCTTCACAGCTGCCACGGGTTCCTTTGTCTTTCATCAACCACTTTCTCTAGCAGATGCCTGTGTCCTTCTGCTGTTGTCCGTGTATTTATCTATCGGATGCTTTCTCCACATGTTTACTTCATCTAGATATTTGCACTCATACCCTGCGATTTCACTCCACAAGATTTTGCTTGGTCTTCACGTCATGAGTATTGCCTCACCGTTTTGATTGGTCATGAGTATTGCCTCAGCGTTTTTGCTTGGTCTTCACATCATCAGTGTTGCCTTAGCATTTTGATTGGTCATGAGTTTTACCTTTGTATTATTCTGCATGGGGTTTACAGTGATCTATTCTCTGCATAGGTTGAGTTTTTCTGTTTGATCCACCCTGACTGGTTTCGATAATTTGTTCATCGTGAATCTGTTGGTAGAGTGCATGACTGCACATCTTTCACTCTGAGTGCATCTGTGTGATTCTCCTTGACTGTACTGCTAAATTGATTGAAGAAACTAAGGTCTGTTTACTCCCTCTCTCTCTCAAGGTACGTACATGGTTCAACTAGTTTGACTTGTCCTTTTAGTGACAAGATCAAACTTAGAACTAACTGAGTATAAGGCGGATCCAACAATGGTTAAGATTCTTTATCTTTGTAGTTTACTGCACGTGTTATTTATTATTTTTCTGTACATGATAGTTGATGAAACATTTCAATGATCAACTTTAATGCAATGACCACCAGAGCGTTAAGATAACGCAGTGACCAGCAGAGCGTTAAGTTGAAAGAAATGAAAGTTATGTTGTTATGTTTTATTACAGTTTGAATTTTACCTCAATTCTTTATATGTTCATGTATTGAATTTTCGTATTTGTATTAACACTCAGCTAACCTGAAAAATCAACAATGTACAGGCTGTCAGTTATGAAAACAACATTGAATTTCATTTGATATTGACAATAAAACATGGCAAGCCAAAGGAGTTTTGGACCTACTACATGTTGATTTGCACGGTCCAATGAAAACACCTACAATATCCGGAGCTAAGTATTTCCTACTACTGGTTGATGACTATTCAAGGAAAATGAGGGTTTGTTTTATGAATAACAAGTCAAATTGTTGTTCAAAGTTTGTAACATGAAAATCTTTGGTAGAGAAACAAACAAGTAAACAGCTCAAAGCTTTAGGATCTGATAATGGAGGTGAGTTTGTTTCAACTTAGTTCAAAGAATTTTACAAAAGGGAAGGTATACATAGGCAGTATACCACTCCATACACTCCACAACAAAATGGAGTCATGGAAAGGAGGAATAGGATAGTTGTGGAGATGGCAAATTACATAATGCACAGCCAGAATGTACCATATCCATACTGGGAAAATGCAGTGAATGCTATTTACATCCTTAACAAAACTCCTTGTAAATATTTGTAGGATATCACTCCTGAGGATCCATGGTTAGGCAGAAAACCTTTTGTAAGAGATTTTGGTATTTTTCAGCTGTATTGCTTTTGCAAATATTCCCAAGGAAAAACGTTCCTAATGAATAACTGGATGTCTCTATGAACAAAATTGTGATTAATAGAGATGTTATAGATGACAAAATATCATTCTTTTGTGATAATGATAAATCTATGGATAGTACTAATTAGTGTATGGGAATTTGTTGCTCATTCAAGAACAAGTTCTGGTGTTGAAATCAAATAGGACTCAGAGCCAGAAACATTAGAGGAGTCAAGTTCCAAGGAGGGGTTTGGTTAAGAAGAGGGGGATTCTCAATATTCACAACAGAGAGGGATTCTTGATCTTCACAGCAAGATCAAGAGGGCCAACAAAGGAAATGGAAGTGGTATTATACCATGATGGAAGGATATTGAGAAGACGAGTTGCCAAAGGTACTAAAACGACAAACTACACGATTGCGGCAACAAATTGTGCGAGGCAGTGAGTAGGTAAATTTTTCTCTCACTTCTGTTGATTTTGTTCCAGGTATTTGAACCTAGCACATTTGAAGATTCAAATGAAAACTTGAATTGAAGGCTGCCATGAAAGTGAAATATGATGCATAGATGAAAAACAAGACTTGGGTGTTGTCTACATTGCCTCTAGGGAAGAAAGCAATTCGCTGTAAATGGATTTTTAATGTCAAATATAAATTAGATGGTTCTTTGGACAAATACAAAGATTGTCTTGTCACCAAAGAATATGCACAAGATGAAGGGGTGGACTGTGAAGAAACCTTTGCTCCCACAACAAAAATGGTAACTTTTCGACTAGTTATCTCCATTTCTGCTATTATGGATGGAAGATATACAGATGGATGTTAAAAGTGCCTTGATGTAAATTCCTTGTATGGATGGTAAAGTCCTTGTATGGACTCAAGCAGGCTCCTCAAACCTGGTATTTCAAACTTGATCGATACCTTAGAGATTCTAGAATTAGAAAAATCTATTATGAGCCCACTTGCTACGTCATAAACAATGATGATGATATAGTGAATTTATTTTGTCTATGTTGAAAGTATTCCCATCGCCAAAAGAAGTGCCAAAAAGATTCAACAGGTGAAATTTGATATTTGATCTATTTTTGAAATTACTGATTAAAGCCTGCTTCATTATTGTTTAGGTGTAGAATTTTTGCAATCTAAGCACACTATATTTTTATCACAAGTCAAGTATGCCAAGGCACTCTTCAAAAAATTCTGAATGACTGAATTTAATCCTACATCTACACCTATGGAAGTTGGCATAAAACTCTCAGCTTACACGGACTCACCACTAGTCAACGAGTCATTATATTGGCAATTGGTTGATAGTTTGATTTATCTTACTACCACCCAATCGGATCTATGTTTGGCAGTGCTTTGTCTCTTTCTCAATTCATGTCTAATCCTGAAGAGTTACATTGGCAAGTTGCAAAATGAGTCCGTCAATATTCAAAGGGATCCTTGACTTTGAAATTCTATATCAGGGATCTGTTGACTCCATGATAGCAAAGCATATTGATTTGAATTGGGTTGGATCAATTGATACAAGGAAGTCAAAAACAGGTTATGTGTTCACTCTTGGTTTAGGAAGGCAATTTCATGGCAAAGTAAGCTACAACCTACAGTTGCCTTATCCTCCATTGACATAAAATACAAGCCAGAATTCAATAGAGGTTGTGAGGCAATGTGGTTACGAAGAATATTAATTGATATTCAACTTGACCAAGCAGTGCTGACCTCACTTTTCTGTGACAATCAAAGTGCTCTCAAAATGGTGAAAAATTCAGTTTATCATGCCATAACTAAGCATATTGAAGTTAATCACAATTACATCAGATAGTTGGTTGATAATCAAGACATTTTCCTTTATTATTGTCCTACAATAGAGCAAACTATTGACATAATGACAAATCCACTTGGTAATGATAAGTTCACTCATCGTGCCATGTTGTTAAAAAAAAGGCTAACTCTAGCTAGATTTTCATAATGGTGTAATGCACTAACACACATAAGCTTTCGCTCATAGTGCCATGTTAGAAGGAAAGCTAACTCCAGCTAGATCTCCATCATGGTGTAATGTATTTGATGACAATGTGGCAGTGTTAAATGAAAAACTACCTTATGAAAGCTAACAAACATTAGCTTTTACTCACCGTGCAATGTTTTAAGAACGAAAGGTAACTCCAGCTAGATTTCCATCATGGTGCATTGTGATTGATGAAAATGTGGATGTGCTAGATGGAAAACTACACTATGAAAGCTTACACACATCAGATTTCACTCACTGTGCAACAATTTAAGGATGAAAGCTAACTGTAGCTAGATTTCCAACACGACGCAATGTGATTGATGACAATGTGAATGTGTTATATGGAAAACTACCTTATGAAAGATAACACACATTAGCTTTCACTCATCATGCCATGTTGCTAAAAGGAAAGCTAACTCCAGCTAGATTTCCATCATGATGTAATGAGCTAACGCACATAAGCTTTCCCTTTTAGTGCCATGTTGTTAGAAGGAAAGATAACTCTAGCTAGATTTCCATCATGTTGTAATGTATTTGATGACAATGTTGCTGTGTTAGACGGAAAACTACCTTACAAAGGCTAACAGACATTAGCTTTACTCACCGTGCAATGTTTTAAAAATGAAAGCTAACTCCAATTAGATTTCCATCATGGTGCATTGTGATTGATGACAATGTGGTTGTGCTAGATAGAAAAATACACTATGAAAGCTTACACACATTAGATTTCACTCTCTGTGCAACAATTTAAGGATGAAAATTAACTCTAGCTAGATTTCCAACATGGTGCAACATGATTGATGGAAATGTGGTTATGTTACATGGAAAACTA
Organism: Pseudotsuga menziesii; assembly: GCA_001517045.1. Classification (NCBI taxonomy): domain Eukaryota; kingdom Viridiplantae; phylum Streptophyta; class Pinopsida; order Pinales; family Pinaceae; genus Pseudotsuga; species Pseudotsuga menziesii. The sequence goes on from LPNX010697213.1 coordinate 14,711, forward strand.
CCTCATGAAAGCTAACACACATTAGATTTCACTCATCGTGCCATGTTGTTAAAATGAAAGCTAACTCCAGCTATATTTCTATCATGGTGTAATGAGCTAACACACATAAGCTTTCCCTTATAGTTCCATTTTGTTAGAAGGAAAGCTAACTCCAACTAGATTTCCATCATGGTGTAATGTATTTGATAACATTGTGGTTGCGTTAGATGGAAAAATACCTTATGAAAGCTAATAGACATTAGCTTTATTGACCGTGCAATGTTTTAAGAACGAAAGCTAACTCTAGCTAGATTTCCATCATGGTGCATTGTGATTGATGACAATGTGGTTGTGCTAGATGGAAAACTACATTATGAAAGCTAACACACATTAGATTTCACTCACCGTTCAATGATTTAAGGATGAAATCTAACTCCAGCTAGATTTCCATCACTGTGCAATGTGATCGATGACGATGTGGTTGTGTTAGATGGAAAACTACCTTATGAAAGCTAACACACATTAGTTTTCACTCATCGTGCCATGTTGTTAGAATGAAAGCTAACTCTAGCTAGATTTGCATAATGGTGTAATGTATTTGATAACAATGTGGCTATGTTAGATGGAAAATTACCTAACGAAAGCTAACACAGATTAGTTATTACTCACAGTGCCACGTTTTAAGAACGAAAGCTAACTCTAGCTAGATTTCCAACATGGTGCATTTTGATTGATGACAACATGGTTGTGTTAAATGGAAAGATACATTATCAAAATTAACACACATTAGATTTCATTCACCGTGCAATGATTTAAGGTTGAAAGCTAACTCCAGCTAGATTTCCATCATGGTGCAATGTGACAATTTGATTGTGTTAGATAAAAAAATACCTTATCAAAGCTAACACACATTAGCTTTCACATATCCTGCCATGTTAAAAAGAAAGGTAACTCCAACTAGATTTTCAAAATGGTGTAATGAGCTAACACCCATGAGCTTTCACTCATAGTATCAAGCTAACTCTAGCTAGATTTCCATCATGGTGTAATGTAATTGATGACAATGTGGCAGTGTTAAATGAAAAAATACCTTATGAAAGCTAACACACATTAGTTTTTACTCACCGTGCAATATTTTAAGAATGAAATCTAACTCCGGCTAGATTTCCATCATGGTGCATTATGATTGATGACAATGTGGTTGTGCTAGATGGAAAAATACACTATGAAAGCTTACACACATTAGATTTCACTCTCTATGCAATGAGCTAAGGATGAAAGTTAACTCCAGCTATATTTCCAACACGGTGCAACATGCTTGATGGAAATGTGGTTATGTTACATGGAAAACTACCTTATGAAAGCTAACACACATTAGCTTTCACTCATCGTGCCATGTTATTAAAAGGAAAGCTAACTTCAGCTAGATTTCCATCATGGTGTAATGAGCTAACAGACATAAGATTTCTCTTATAGTGCCATGTTGTTAGAAGGAAATCTAACTCCAGCTAGATTTCCATCATGGTGTAATGTGTTTGGTGAAATTGTGGCTATGTTAGATGGAAAACTACCTTATGAAGGGTAACAAACATTAGCTTTACTCGCCGTGCAATGTTTTAAGAACGAAAGCTAACTCCAATTAGATTTCCATTATGGTGCATTGTGATTGATGACAATGTGGTTGGGCTAGATGGAAAAATACACTATGAAAGCTTACACACATTAGATTTCACTTACCGTGCAATGATTTAATGATGAAAGCTAACTCCAGCTAGATTTCCAACACAGTGCAATGTTCTTGAGTTACATGGAAAACTACCTTATTAAAGCTAACACATATTAGCTTTCACTCATCATGCCATGTTGTTAAAATGAAAGCTAACTCCAGCTAGTTTTACATCATGGTGTAATGAGCTAACACACATAAGCTTTCCTTTATAGTGACATGTTGTTAGAAGGAAAGCTAACTCCAGCTACATTTCATCATGATGTAATGTATTTGATAACAATGTGGTTGTGTTAGATGGAAAACTACCTTATGAAAACTAACATATATTATCTTTACTCACCGTGCAATGTTTTAAGAACAAAAGCTAACTCTAGCTAGTTTTCCATCTGGTGCATTGTGGTTGATGACAATGTGGTTATGCTAGATGGAAAACTACATTATGAAAGCTAACACACATTAGATTTCACTCGCCATGCAATGATTTAAGGACGAAAGCTAACTCTAGTTAGATTTCCATCACAGTGCAATGTGATTGATGATGATGTGGTTTTGTTAGATTGGAAACTAATGGTGGAGAAAGGCTTAATGTAGGATATGTTATGGTTTTGATAATTGATGTCATTGAACCACATTTGATTTTGGAATATGTTAATGAAGGGGACTTACATCCATGGAAGATCATAGATTTGAGGCATAACAAAGGTAAATCAAAATCTTGAAGCACATGTTAAGTGTTTTTAATAGTACATTGTTTGTTTTTTTGAGCAAATACTAAGTTCATTTAATTTGCTGTATAGGTGCAAATGTCTCTTCTACATTTTCTATTGGAGACCAAGGTAGATATTTTGCAATGTGGAGTGAAGGTGGGTGAAGGCTCCATATTCAATACACATATTGGTCATAAAGTGCATGGAAGGATGGTAAATAAATGATATATAGTGGTTAACATTGAGAAGGTATTAAAACATGATGCTCTTCTGCCACATCCAACAGGATTTGAGAATACACTAGGGGGTGCATTGGGATCTTATGATATTTGGCAAGAATCAGATTTGGAAACTCATTGTCATGATCATCCAGTAAATACTCCCCAGCATAGGCTTATATTCACATGTAAAAATGTTTCTCTTACACATGAAAGCACAGGAACAAGCATGTGCATTGCCAAATGAGCATAGTTAATGTCCGTGAGGATGACATGGTTGAGGGTGAAATGTTAGGTGAAAAGGAATTCAGTTTTTTTGTGGAAGACATAGATAGAACTTGTGAAATATGTAGGATTGGGGATAATTCTATGCATTGTTGGGTTAGATGGCTAATAAATAAGTTGGTGGACAATGAAGGTGAGATTTTAAGGGTGAATGAAAATTTCAAGGAGGCACCCAAGGATATGGCGGTATGGGATCTTATAGAGGAAATAAGTCCCTTAAACACATGGGATGGTGATCTTTATAATGAAAAATATCTAGGCTCAATTGCTATGCACGCAACGAAGCCGTATAAAACGATTAAACGAGTTGTGGCTACAAAAAAAGATGGAAACTTTCAAATACAAATAGATGAAGATAAAAAAAATCCGACTTTTGGAAGCAGATGAATGCTACAAACAAGATTGTATTCAACATG
>LPNX010697270.1:3618-15595 GCA_001517045.1 Pseudotsuga menziesii
CATGTGAGTATGGAATAAATATTAAACAAAGACACACATCACTTGACACAACATATATAAGAGGAATCATAAAACATGGTTGATGGCCATTAATCAGATCCACAATATAACTCTCTCTCTCACACACACATATATATATATATGACAAATCAGACCAGATCAATACAATTCTGCCAAAACAATTCTTTGAGTAGCCAACTGAAATTTCCTATTTGAATCTGGTTCAATTGCCAAATCATTATCTTTCGACATTCATATATATTATTGTTTCATTATATATAATCATTATTGCTTGGTTATATATTTTTATCCAACAAATAAATGAAAATCAATATGACATTTGATATATGACACATTGTACGAAATAAATAACCCACCAACGAAAAGATTAAAAATAGATAAAAAATCGACCAACATAGAGATGTATATGGCCTGAGAGAAAGAGCCAAATGCTAAATCCTCATCATTAAAGAGGACATATTAGCTTGTTCCATAGCTCATAGATTCTCTCATAGCCCAATACTCATGGAATTAATTTTATGTAAAGCCTTTCATCTCATTAGCTAATGGATGCCCTCAAAAACTTATATGAATATAATTGATATTTGTTTAAAGGAAAAATGGAGTTTATATAATATGTTTGAAAGCATGATACTATTATATATATTAGAAAACCAAACACAGAAAGAAACCTTGAACTAAAATACATAACTATAAGAGGGAAAATGGTAATTTTGTTATAAAATGAAGAGAGGGTATAGGAATCAACCAATGGTGTGGGCGTGAAATCTCCTCCCCTCCACTAGAATCAGCTCCAAACGCTCCAATTCATGTCGAAATCTCGCTCCAAACACTCCAAACACTGCGATGCTCGTCGAAATCGCGTTTCTGATATTGAAAATGGGCTCAGGACTGTGTATTTTATTTATTTATAATTTTCATATCGTGTGCGCGTTTTAGAACTACAAAACGTGTGCGCATTTTGTAGTTATATAACGCGCACGCGTTTTGTATTTCTATAATGCGTGCGTGATTTGTCTTCCTATCCTACATGTTTTATGACATGTCAGGCTGGGGTTGAACCATACCAAGTGCTATGTCAGGTTTGGGTTGATGTATTTTTTGGTAGCATGATGTTGTTTTTGAAAACTAGGATTGCATATTAAGGTCCATCATCTTCTTGCACTGACCCATAGATCTCATATTGTTAGTATTTTGGGAAACTACCTGACGTAGATACAAAGACACTGATAAAGGATTGTGGTAGTTGCATAATTTGAAAAAGGAAGAGACAGATCTGAGTTAGTTTGGGAAACTGGCTGACGCGGATAAGAAGAATTCAACAGTTGTGGAAATTGAAGGAAATATATTTATCTTCTTTCCATACAATCATATTGTTGGTTGTGGACCCTTATCTTCTTGATTCAAATATGCTATTGTTCGACCATGTTTGTACCCCAATTTTATTCAACACTCATCCCAACAAGGGGGTGTTGGATTGTATAGTAATAAAGGACATGCAATTTATGTGTGGACGTAGCCCACATTGGGTGAACCACATTATATTGGTGTATCTCTTGTATTTTATTTATTTGTTAATATTTTCATCTTGTTTATTGTTATTTCTCTGCGATCTTGTTTTTCTAACACATATTTCATACCAAGGAGGTCGAACAGGGCAAGGGATAGGAGGTCATCACCTCCTTCAAGCCAATGCTGGTAAATACAATCAAGCTACCGAAATATCCTTTGTGTGGGTGCAGATAAATATCTATGGGTCATAACCTCCTACAAGGTGTTGGATAACAAAAGGAAGTTGTAACTTCCACACCTGGAGAGCGCAGTTCTTGCACACATCAGATCTTGAAAATGCAAATCATAGTTTACCACGTGGCGATATTGATATCCATTTAGGTCGGTACTTGGAAATTGTGAGTTGGATCTTATGCATATTAATAGAGTGTTGTGTTTCCCCTATTCATTTGAATTAACAATTCAATAGCTCTTATACATGAATATGGATCCTTAAACTGAAAAACCAAACCAGGATCATTAGTCTAGGGTCTTTGGGATGGTGCCCAATAGTATTAGTTCATTCATATTTCCTGATGGTCATCATTAACCCAAAAGGAAATCATAAATTAAAAGTAACATTTGCATGGGGTTAGGTAAGAATGGTAATAACCAAGGTGAAGCCCATACTTTTTTTTGCAAGGGATGTCCAACTTGAAACAAATGGGAATTTATCAAATTTTAGTGATAGGAGACTCCTTGGTAGTAATGTTTTACATGGTCTTTCAATCATTGCCACAATAACTTCAATTGAGCATGACTGTTTATATATCTTGATCTTCCAATCCATATATTTCTTGCATATATTGATATTATTAAACTCTTTGGCATGTAGGATAGAAATGAGTCATGTCGCTAACCACGAGGAATAATGAGAACAAAAGAGGGGACCTTATCCATTTCCATCTCATGAAACCTATTTCAAACAACATGCATAGTATGGTTTACACATCAATCCAAAGATGTAGAATGGAAAAACATTAATAAATGACAAGTGGCAAGTATTGCAAGTTAGGTTTAACACCATATTAATGACTCTAATTATTCTTGAATCTCATATGAGTCAATTTACGTGGTGAATCATTTTCAGCTATGACAAATGGGACTATTTTAAGCATGCGGTATAAAGATTGGAATACTATGGAAAACATTCTTTCTAGTATTTTCACTCATCTTTTCTTCTTAGTTGCAAATATTTTGAAAGGGAAACAAAGTATATGAAATTATGCATGTCTAGAAGCAAAGCAACATGTTACACTATAAGAGTGAAATTGTATAAAGATGCAATACAATGGAATTTCACTCTTACATTTTCCCTGGATATGATAAACAGTTTCTAAGAGAATCACGTTGTTGTAAGAAAGGTGTGCCTCAAAGACATATTTTTGGTCATAGAGTGTAGTGAAAGAGAACAAAATATAAGACAAACTCGTAAACCAAAGAAAAAAGAGGTGGAGAAAATTATGATGTTGCTTCCACAAATTTTACATATGTAAATGTGAGGTTCAACTTACAAACATGATATTTAGGAATATGGCATGGGATTATGGCACCCCTTTTTCTATTAAAATTTCAATAACCTTCTTAGCTGAGTTTCCTAATGTGTCAAGAACATGCACACCGACAACACATACAAAAATATTTATGAGATAAGGCATAAGTTGTCACTCTCTTATGCAAGCCCAAACACATCTATAATGTTTGTATTATACAACAACACAAATTTTCATGTCAAAATCACAAATTGAAAATCAAGAAAACATTTAATTCAATTGCATTTTGATGATTCTAATATTTTTATAAGCAAGAACCAATCCCTCTATATGACTCCAGATTATTCTACTATATGGAAGCATCAATAACCAAAAACATTTGGGGCATGAGAGGAAAAATGAGTCTATTTGATATTGTATAATTATACCATTAGGAAAAAAGAAAACATAGTCAAGGCGTGTTCTATGTTAATCTATTGAATTTGTGTACTACTGTTATTGAATGATATTGCAAATACACGATTTTTCTTGTATAGGCAAGTCTTTTTTCTTGGAATTTAGACTCCATATTTTATTTATCATTATAACAACAACCGACATGGAAACCAATAAACAATATCCATCAATTTCTCTATCCTTCTTGAAACCATTTTTTTGATTTCATCTCCAATTTCATCACTAAGCTTGAGGCCCTAAACGAAAAACGACAAGCTTAAGCAATATATTATATAAAGTAAGGATTTGAATCCTTTCAATAAGTAACCTTTATAAACGTTTTCATAAGGATTGACTAGTCCTTCCATTCTCTTGTATGAGACTAAAAAAAACCCTAACTATTTTAATCCCTCTTATGAACAATGGTTTGGTTGAGGACGAAGGTGACTATGTTAAGAGTTTTACTTCAAAGAGTACTTTTGGTGGCCCCTATAGATAGTTTTTATTGAAATAATCACACTTCCAAAGTAGATTTAGGTTTAATGGCCTCTTAGGATATCTAGATAACCTTAAGAAACATAGGTCCCTTTAATTATCATTTCAAAGTAGTGGTAACAAACATAGTTCAAAGATTTAAATTGATTCAAACCTTTTTCCTTGGGAAGTCCTAAAGTAGTGCAATTTCTAAGTATAATCTTCCATTATTATTTCCCTTTCAATAGCTTTGATGACCTACTTAGCACATAGTGACATTGCACATGAACAATGAACATAATCCCATTCTAGAAGACATTACTTAGCATGATCTTGATTATGCACATGAACAATGAACAAAATACCATCATTGATGGAAAGTGTCCACAATGAACAAAGTCATATTCTCTTTGGAAAGTGGCAGGCCTCCAATAATGCGGTTTAGAAAATCTAGTGTTTTTTACCTTTGTTCTAAGCTTGTAAAGGTAAACCAGTGAATTGTTACCATAATGTAGGTGGGATAATCTAGTCTTTTTCACCTTTGCTTTAACCCTGTAAAAATAAAGCAACTATTTTTTACCATACACCTTCAGTTCTCGCAATATACTTTTGAGTTATTACTATACAAGGTTTCATTTTTTATCATTCACTTTTGATTTTCAATTACTGGAAATTATTTTTCTTGTATGAAATTTCGAAGTCACATTTGAGATATGATAAGATTCTCAAACTATAGTGAAAATGTGAATGATTAAACATATAACTAATTGGCTTGGAATTGAGGCTTCATTCCATAGCCAAAGAGTATTGGTAAGGACCACTCAAATTGGTCACCCACTGAACATGAACAATGAACATAATCCCATTCTAGAAGACATTACTTAGCATGATATTGATTATGCACATGAACAATGAACAAAATACCATCCTTGATGGAAAGTGTCCACAGTGAACAAAGTCATATTCTTTTTGGAAAGTGGCAGGCCTCCAATAATGCGGTTTAGAAAATCTAGTGTTTTTCACCTTTTTTCTAAGCTTGTAAAGGTAAACCAGTGAATTGTTACCATAATGTAGGTGGGATAATCTCGTCTTTTTCACCTTTGCTTTAACCCTGTAAAAATAAAGCAGCTATTTTTTACCATACACCTTCAGTTCTCACAATATACTTTTGAGTTATTACTATACAAGGTTTCATTTTTTATCATTCACTTTTGATTTTCAATTACTGGAAATTATTTTTCTTGTATGAAATTTCGAAGTCACATTTGAGATATGATAAAATTCTCAAACTATAGTGAAAATATGAATGATTAAACATATAACTAATTGGCTTGGAATTGAGGCTTCATTCCATAGCCACAGAGTATTGGTAAGGACCACTCAAATTGGTCACCCACTGAAAAATTACTTTCATGTATGAGACTAATATCACACTAATATTCACGTTAATGAAAATTTTATCTAGACACTAACCCTTGATGAAAAGCGAGATTGGATTAATTGAGAGTTGTCCTTTTTTTACATCTATTTATTAGTGCTCAGTAACACATCGATTTATTTAATATTTTTATTTGTTTATATATTCGTATTATATTACTAATTGGATGAGTCTACTAGCTTTTGGAAAAATAAGTGAGAAGAGTTTTGTTCCGAACTTGGTTACTTATATTATCATTATTGATTTGCATACAAAGGGAGATGGGTTGATTATAATCTGATGCTTCTTGTGCAATTTTCTTGTCTGACTAATTGTTGAACCTTGGAAATTGTAGTACTTTTAAATTACACCCCAACCCAACCCTTAGCTACCCCCCTCAACAACCCATCCCATCATAACAAATTACATCCTACCACTTTCCTAACCTCAATACCACTTTACTCACCTTGATCCCATGTCCCCTACCTTAATAACACCTCCTCTCCCTTACCACCTACCCTACCTCAATACCACCTCAGATCCCCTACCACTTCCCCACCAACCCAATACCACCTTGGCTCCCCAACTTGATACCACCTCTGCTTCCTTAGATAAATCTGAAGAGGGAGTTGCATGCTTCTCCCCCCCTATCCCCTCCAATTTGAGAGAGGTTTTTTCACCTCCCTCTACTACACTCTCCTCTATTGGATATGTTCCCACGAGACCCATACAACTAATATCTGGATGTTATCCTCTCTTGCAATAGGGACACTTGTTCTTTTGAACCTTCTTCTGCTTACCCTCTTGGAGCTGGAGGCTTCATGTGAAGAACTAAGCTTCTCCTTTGGTTTGGATTCAAGATTTATCTTGTCCTTTCCCTTATTCTTCCCTTTAGCATTCAAATTATTTGACCTCTAATCCAAAAATGCCTGATTCTTGGAGGCTTTCAAGAATCCCATTTGGATCAATTTATCTTGTTCTTGGATCACGGATTCAGTGAATGCATCAAGTGTAGGAATTTTATAGTTTGGAGTTGTCAATCTCCAGGAATGGAAAGTGGACACAAAAACTAAAAATTCAAGGCCAAGCTTACTGAGATTGGAAATTACCAGTTTCTCATCTTTCTTGTCAATTCCACATTGTTTGAACTGCATTACCAGAGACTTTCAAATTTAGTGAAAAACTATTGGATGGCATCGAAATTGTTGGTTTGAAGAGAAATCAGTTTAGGTACTTTGATTTTTCAATAGTTCCTGGGGTTCGAGCTCCTTTCCCATTTTGACCATGTACAAAATCTTGCTACAAAAATCAATATGCATATCTACCCTCCAATCCATGTAATTGAAATGTGTGAGGATTCTAGGTGTCAAAGGATTCAAATTCTCCATATTGCAACAGTTGCAACAACAAAATTTTCTCTGAATTATTCACAAAACCTACGTAAGACTCTCGATTCGAAGGTAATATAGCTATGTAGAGATATGATACCATGTAAAACTACCAGTTCCACAAGATATTCATGTTGAATTGAACCTTATTGTGAAAGAAAGTGAAGGAAATTAATTTGCAATGAAAAATTGCTAAAAATCGCGAGGAAATTGAACATGAAAGAAAAGCCAAAAAACAACAATAACTGGTGTCATATTACATTAATATACATATAAAATGAATATGATACAATAGATAGAATTCGAATTACCCAGGAAGAATTCAAATCTTAGTCTGTAGACATGACTGGAAGAGAACATGACACCACTGCAAACAAACTAGTACAACTCCAAACACCCAACTCAATCACCATTTAGTTAACTCACACCGGGATACAAACATGGGTGCATATCTCCTCAAAACATGCAAAAAAGGCACATGGGATAACTAAGGGCGAACTGAAGGTGGTCATTGGAGCTTGACTCCACTCCGGTGAGAGCTAACTGAAGGTAGGACTCCTGTAACTTAGTTTGGACTCCTAAAATCTAGGTATTTGTCTTTGGAACTCCTAAATCGATGCATGCGGGTGCATCAAGTGGATGAGGAGGCCAAATAACATATCCAAGGAAGTAATTAAGTGATAACATTATCCTAAGCTAGCATACTACTAAAATAAACCAAGGTGGACAAGGAGGATTATTGACTAATCCTAACACGCCTACAATTTTAGAAAATCATATTCATTATTTACCAATTTGAACATAAGGATTTGAGCCAAAAGGGATTTATGGATTCCTATTTCTTGAAATTTTACGCAATACATTTCTAAAGGAATGTTTAGGAAGACTAAAGTCCCATAATCTTTTATCTCCCTGTTTTTTTCAGTGGTTTTCTTCCATGCCACTTAGAAGGAAACCTTTCATCCTTAGAATCCTCTGTTTCCTTCCCTTCATTTTGTTTTTCCTTCTTTCTCATTACTACACTGGTTGACACGATTTTAACTTGTGTTAATGACATTTCCTTTATTGGATCCTATGGAAACCAAGTCACTTGCGCCCCTTTGACATTGAACTCTTCCATTACCCGTTGCTCCTTATGGATTGCATTCTCAATAGGGAGATCCACATTTTCTACTTGAAGTTGTATATCCATAGGAGTTTTTGAGTTGACATGCATACAGATACTAAATCTATTTGTTTGTGAGTTTACTACACTAAAGGTATTTGCATTACGCAGTCTCGCGCTACCCAGATTTTATGTTCCCTTTTTTCGTTTGCTACAAACTACTATCTTTCTTATATGTATGATTCTAAGGTTTTCCTTGCTTACATTGTTCGCAAAATTCTCATACTCATGCCACACTTTGCACTTATAAAAAATTTGTTTGTAATCCAATTTTTGGGTGTGAGTCCAACCATCTAGTGAGAGATGTATTGCATTGGGAATCCCCTTATCAAGATTCAATTAAAAAAAATCCTAGCACAAGCATACATCTCATACTTGGGCTTAGATCTATCAGTAAAATGTCCCACAATATTTTCAATATCAGCTAGATCTCCATCACTCCAACAATGTAATGGAAGATGTAGAAATCAGACCCAAACTGGAACTACAAAGGCTTTGTTATGCTTGGGATTAAAATCTAATGTCCATCTATTAAATACATTCCTCTTAACCCCATTAAACATGGTCCACCTTTAAAAAATAGATACATGCTCTCCTCAAATAAAAAAGTGGACTAACCCCTTCCAAATAAACACTAAAATAACTCTTCTTTGATAATGTCTCTAAATCTTAGCAATCCATTCCTCCTTGGCTCTAAGAGAGGACCATAAAATACTAAATTACCCGGTGAGCCTAGGATCAACTTAATCCTAAACCTTATGACATCAAGCAATAAAAGATAACTTCACCTCAATGATCTTCACAAAATTACAAAATGAGAGGTCATAGAAGACTTGGTATATTTATAGATGTAAGAGACTAAAATCTTGAAAGTAGTCTCACTAGAAGATTTAGATAAAAGGGAAGCCCTTCTTGAATCCATGCCGAGGAGGAAAAATAAAGGTTAATGTGAGTAGAGGCAACTAGGGTTAAGATGCAAATGAAAAGCACTAGTAGGGGGCTACATATATATTTTCAATTTTAAGATTGAAATTCTAACTTGAAGTGCATTTCTTTTTAACAATATTATTGTTCTTGTAATATGCAATATATTTATGAAATTCTGGATCATTTCTGTCACGTCCCCGACCCTTTGACCGGCAAAGAGGACGCGACCAACACAAAAATCCCGGGTAAACAGCCCCATGAACATGGACAAGCAACAATGCTGAAATTAAAAGCTTAACATAATGCATACTAAGATGCATAAAACATACAAGCATACACAGATGCATAATTCCTCAAAGCATTCAGCGGAAGCAAACACATATACATTTCCAGCATTCACATGTTCATCATAACTCATAAAACAATAGATGTAATTTGCAGAGATGGAATAGCAGCAGTACTTATCTTTTGATGAAGAATCCCGCAACCAGCTACGTCGCTACAACGTTCCACCCAACCATAGGCCAGTGTGCTCATCAATCTCTCAGCAACACTGCCACCCCTGAGATGGGCATGATTCCTCCAGGAATAAGGGTCAATGTAGGCTTACACATAGCCAAGGTTCACCAAGCAGCCAAACCAACACCGCTGGGTTTATTAGGCCATCAACAAACCGGCCAAGCCAGCATAGTCCGAAGACCAACCACTGCATACACGCAACAAAACAATCCCTTCACAGCCCTGTGAAGAAGGCAAAGATGACCGCTTGACAATCCCAACCAACAGGTGAAACACATCTCAAGTCCAACCACACTCCAGAGTTGTTCTTGGCCCTAGCATGGCCAAAACAACTCAACAACAACACCCAAACCCAGGGTACTTCAACAACCCACACTCACAATGCAAACGATGGCAACAATCCATAGCCCACAGTGGATAAGAAACAGAACTCCCAGCATAGCCATGGGAAACTCAGTTGACGGATGTGGCAATTACAGTCACAAACTCACAATGAAGACGATGACAGACAGTCCCAACAAAGGAGAAGCCAACTCCCAGCGTGGATAGAGGGAAACTCAACCAACGGATTGGCAATCCACAGTGGCCCAAAACGAATTTGAGCACCACAGCCAACAAAACGCAGGGAATACAACAGTCCCAAAACGTAATCGATGAGCATGGCTCACAACATGGAAAATGACTCCAACGGTCTATGCGTGAGAGCAACTTGTACCAGACCCCAAAACATAGAGGAAAACATATGCACGGGCCACAAATCAGTAAGGAAACTTACACACAGTCCCTAAGTGTAGAAATGGCTCTTGCACCCAAAAATCCTGAGTGACAGCCATGATTTCACCCGCTCTTTGCGTGAGGAAAACCAACACAGAACTCCCGTGCGTGAGAAGAGGGGAGAGAACAACTCCCTGGTCTCTGCACGAATGGAAAGAACACCACAACAGGCCGACAAACAACATGAGAGTGAACAGACTAGGAAAGAGTGTGTCGTGGAGAGGATGAACAGACTGAACAGACCGAATGGGAGAATGGCTCCGCTTATGCGCGCGGATGAATAGACAAAATCCTGTGGAGGAACGAACAACCCTTCCTGTGCGCGCGCGGATGAACAGATAGAATGGAGAAATCGGGAGAGCTCCGTCATGGGAGAGTGGGTCAATGCCTCCTCTGCCCATGCGACGTGAGGAGGAAGAATCCGCTGGTGGAGTGGGCACGTGGGCGAGGGACTGACAGTCCTGCCACCCCACTCCCCAAAAAAATAACTGCCCCAACTAACAAAACAAAGCATTGAAGAGGTTGACAAGGGAAGATGACAAAGACACAACAAGGTGGTAACACATGGGTTTCCCCCCCCCATAGACCAAGGTTTAACATCCCCCACCCCTTATCCTTTGGAATTATGCCCTTTTCATTCAACGTTGCACTGCCATAGCTGGTTGTGGTTTATTTTATTTGATGTGTGTATTTAGATGATGCCAAACTTATAATGTGTCGTATAGCACGACATACCATCGGCAACTATCCCCATTGCCGAAACATACACAACCAAATCGATGGTGGGGCTTTTGCCTTTAGCTCCTCACCATGATTAATTACATTATTTACATCATGCAAATAGGGTCAAAACCGGGGTGTTACATTCCCCTCCCCCTTGGAATAACACCGTCCTCGGTGTTCCAATACATAGAAATATATATACAATACATATACAATTGCACATCAAAAATTTTAAATTTTGCAGATTTGTCCCATGTTCAACCATCTACTTTGAATGTTCACGACCAAGCCCCTCGACTTCCATGGACTTGTCCTGCTGGTTCTCAGCTTCCAGCTTATCCCAAAGTCTAGGAACTTTACGACTATTGTCCTCATCGTGTTCCCTCATTGGGCAGTCCCAGCGTAAATGATGTCCTCCGCATCTCCAACATTTCACTGGCTGCTTCATCTTTACTTGCTTAATTTTTTTTGAGTCTTCGTGCCTGGACCGTTTCTTATCGGGTCGCTTGGACGAATGTCCCATCGCTGATCTACCTTCCTTTCCCTTGCCGATTGCTGCTAGAAGGCTTTTCACCTCCCTTTGCAAACCAATAGATTCTTGCAAAATCTGGTGGTTCATTTCATTCTACCTTTTTTGTATCTTGAGCATCTCCCCAAGATTCTCTTGGGTCTTGGCAATCATTTGAAGGAGACTTCCAGCTAAGTCCAACAACTTTTGATCTGCTGCCATATTCAACGTGCACCAACTTTTGATCTGCAGAGACTAATAATAGACATTTTAACTATTCAATTTTATTACGATCAAGTAATTTGCCTCTTAAATAAGCTTAGAAGTTTCACATTATCGTCATAAAATTTTCCATAGTAAGAATGGATTATACAAATATTGACAGGCTATTCTATTTCGAATTAGTAAGAATGGATTATATATAAATTCCTACTGTGTTGTTTGTTTTCGGGGGCTTCACTTGTTGACCAATATCCTATCACATTAGTTCATATTGTGGGTTTTAAAATTATTAAAAATTGAACTAATATATTGCAGGTATTGGGGGTATTGGGGGATGAGGGGTTTAAGGTGGGGGTGGGT
>LPNX010697270.1:15842-51618 GCA_001517045.1 Pseudotsuga menziesii
GTGCCTATTTATAATTCATTTTGTGTGAAGATTTGAGGTGTGCAGTGAGATGATGAATGGAGAGAGAAGTGTGAGAAGGGGTGTGTACAGGAAACAATGAGATATGGAGAGGGTGCCATGTAGATTGAATGAGATGGGAAGCAATGTTAGCAGGTGCAATTGTTGGCACTTATGCCTAGGGAATTGTGAGTGGAGAGAAAATACATTTTGGGGACAGGGAGCAAGCCTACAAGAGGGTCTAGATAATTCAGGGCTTTATTTGAATAATTTGGAAGTCCCCGTTCAACATTTTATGTCTGGATAATTCAGGGCTTTAAATTAGGGCCATGGCTGAAAGAAACCAAAAATCGGTTAGATTTGCCGTGAAATACTTGCAACATATTAGATTTGATATGCGAGTAAAGGTTGATTTATATACCAATGTTTCCTTACTAGACAGCTCTTCTAACTCACGACATTGTGCCAACCCCTTATGCTCTTTAGCTGCATACTAGTTTTTGATTTTCAGACTTCCAAACTTGACCCAGATGTTGCATTTAAGTTTGGATTAATAAGTACATTTATGAACTATTACTTATGCCTATTTTTACATGATTGAATTTTTTGATATGGTGGAGTATAGGCAATGATTCATATATTTGTTTATCATGGCCTTGCAACACCAGCTTCCTCCTTTATTGTCCATTCTGTTCACCCGAAGGAAATACCCATGGCGTCCATGCTTGTAAAATCATTCATTCAGAGAATGGAAGAGGAGCTCAAGTGCCCTATTTGGTGGGTACCCATTTGTTGTTAATCCCTCTTTTTGTCTCATAAAATTTTCTTTTCTTTTGTCTCCTTATATAAAATTTTCTTTTGAGTCGCGGGACAAACTCTAAAAATTCCATTTTTGAAGAAAACACAACCCATTGGGCCCATATATAAATCAACTCAGCACTAAAAAATATTTTATAATGCCTTTTTTCTAGGCATCTCTATTGACCATCTGATTCAGAAAATAATTTCCCCCAACGATTAATTTCCCCCAACGATGGCGATTTTCCTGTTTCCAACGTCCATTATTCTGTTAGTCCCTGAAATTATATGTATATATAACCACAATCTCTTTATGTCCGAGCTTTCTCTGTTTCCGACATTTTTCGATCTTTCGAGGTTCGTTGATTACCAGTTTTTTAATAGAGAGATACCTTACAATGAAGGCCCCACATAAATCTAACTTTGCTATCAATAGCGTTGTGGTAAATACGACAGCTCACGGCTATCAAGACTGCGCGTCCCATTGATACCTATACAATTATGAGTGGAGGTTGGGAACCCATTGTTCGATGAGTTTTTGAAGAAGTATATCTGGTATTTCAAGTTCTAATCCATTGATACCGATACATTCCTCGTCTTCCTGAAGAGAAATCTTCCCGGCATTGAGAATAAAGTTGATCTCGATGTTTGGGTAGATGGTACTGGAATTCCACCAGATGTCATGGATCCATTTCAACAATCCACAAATGTTTTCGTTCTGTCCCCGTTTCTTCTCAGTTTATTCAAAAAACTGCCAACCCCCGTCACGCTTCTGGTATAGGTTACAAGAACAGTTGGACATCAACAAGCATATATTAGAATTAGTGGGTTATGATAGTTTTCAGATGATTATGTAATAATAATCCAACTACATAACTGCAATGAACAACCAATGGATCTCTTTTCATTAGTATCCTTTATTATTCAGTAATATAAACAAACTGAGTCTCTTTTGGTTTTGGCACATTGCCGTATTTTTCCAAAAGCTACAAAGCAAAATAGTGTGGGGAGGATGATTTTAAAGACTTCATGTTTGAATTACTTCAAGAGGACACAACGGAAAAACATAAAGGACAACCAAACCAAATGCAAATGTAATGAAGAAGATGAATATGAATTTTGAAATGATTAGATGGCATGGATCTGAGTTTCACAACCGTAAAACAACTTACTGTCTCTTTTGTCATGGTACCATCATATAGAGCTCCACAATTGAGATATTCTCTATGAATATCAGCAGTCTTTAGAAGTTGGTTCACTGAGTATTGTTATGGACTGTATGAGCTTTCTTCATGTTACAGTCGAATTTATATTGTATTAGATAGTATTTCAATCCCTTCTTCTGCACATTGAGAACAACAGAAGTATCTAGATTTTGGTCCTCAAATAATTTGGACAAAGCAGATATTGAAAGGTTTATTTAGAGGCATATTCATACTGCATGAAAACTTTAAGACCAATACCTTGAGATGGAAAGAGATGTCTGAATAAAGGAAACTTCACATTACCAACCTAATAAGGCCACAAATGACATACAGATCAATAATATACAGTGTATATGACTTTAACACTTTCTATTCTTTTATCAAAAAGCAAAAATAAAAGCGATAATATACATTGTATATGACTTTAACACTTTCTATTATATTATCAAAAAGAAAAAATAAAAGAAGTGGGTTTATATGTACTAGATCCATAATTGCTACTCTCAAAACATATCTAACAAGCCTTTTCAATTAATGAGTGAAGGTTTTAACAGGTTTTAATATTGCCATTATGTTCTATTCAGGAGGATCCTCCTTGATCCTGTGTTGGGGTTTACTGTCTGGCATTTCAAGTGAATGTTTTCACCTATCATTTATGTATTAATGATGGGTGAAGTTCACTAAAAACTCCAAACACTAAATTCAAACACAGGATCCTCCCAAAGAAACAAAAAGTCCAGCCTTTTCAATATCTTAACTCTATGGATACTTACATTCATCCCTACTACTAAGATCTAACCATACAAATTGTGGGTTTTTCCATTGTTTCCTCGTTAGGGAATTTACTCCCGTGTCTTGGCCTTGAATGGTGTCTTCTACATAATACATTAAATATGTCATCAAAGCAATAGAAAAAGCAGAGTAAAGAATGCAAATGGAGAGGCAAAAAACTACCAAAAGGTGAGTACATAAAATGAACATGAAGCAAAAATGCAAGCTCCAGTTCACTCCTAGTATTAGTGAGAGTATATAAAGCAGAATGAGTCTTGGGACTTATCTCCCCAAGTTGTTGGATGGCAGCCTTAACATATGGCCTCACCGATGGAGAAGGTTCACAGCACTAAGCATCCCATAGAAAGTTGAAGTGCTCAAAGTAATCCATCACCTACAGGAATTCTCATTCCCCTCAAGATATCAACATCAAACAGCTCCAACGTACTCTCCTCCACTACAGCAGTCTTCACAATAGAAGCCAAATCCACAAATTCAACAGAGTTCTCACTCTTTCCTGGCTTCTTTCCAATGAGTATTTCTAACAGGAGAATGCCGAAGTTGTATATATCAGTCTTGGTATTGGCCTTTTTCATCTTCTATAGCTTAGGAGCTTTGTATCCTTCAAGTGTAGCTGCATTCATCATTTGAGCAGCAGATGCCGAATTCATTAACTGGTCTAGACTATAATTAGTCAGAACATAGTATTCGTCCACCAAAACATTATTGGATTTGAGGTTGCCATGAATGATAGGCGTTCCAAGCCCAGTGTGAAGATGGGAAAGTCCTCTTGCTCATGCTCGAAGAGCAATCTTGTGCCTCCGAGCCCAACTTAGAGCTAGCATCCCACATCGAGTATCTGCAAAAGCAAGGATATTTTGTATCAAGAAGACAAAGTAAGGCCCAAACCCATAGACCTACAAGATGGGAATTTCATTGAATTTAGGAGAGAGCATTGCAAATACTTCACATTGAATCTAGAGCCTAACTTATGCATATGAGATGCAGAACTCTATTTCAATCTTCAATATTCGTATTTAAAATATTTGGTTAGACAATAGCCTCTTCAATCTTAACGTTGCAATCCGAACCTCAATATGCAAGTGGAAGTAGACTATGGATGCTTGTCTGGTAGAGCAATATTCTATGCTACATGTGCTATATCTTTGGGAGAGCTACATTTCTTTTTAATGTGAAATGCATGTCTTGTCAACAATAGAGAAATTACAACATAATGTAGAAGCCAAAATGCCCTTAGATATATAAGCGGCAATGGCCCGTTTCACAAGGCCCTACGAAATCTATTTTCTTGGTCGTAAAGGACATAACCAGCTTTTAAGGCTAGAATTTAGTTGAATTTTTGTAATATATGTACAATTGATACACCATTAATGGAGCCTGTAATCTTATAGGTTTTCCTATTTTTGGAAAAGTAACAAAAGAGAATAGATAAATTATTCCTTAGTATTGGTTTTCAAGATGACAACTTACCATGAAGAAGGTCAGCCAAGTTGCCTTTCTGCAGGTAATCATATACAAGAAGCTTCTGTCTTGCCCCTTCATAAAATGCTCTAAGATGGACTCTGTTTTCATGCTGAAGCCGACCCAAATCCTTAATTACAGGCGAGGATTCTTTTTGGTCCTTGTAAGTGCCTTCCCTGAGAAGCCTCAGAGCAATAGTTCCTCCTTGGCTAAGCTTGGCCTTGGAGATAGTGCCATAGTTGGTATTACCCAATAGTTGACCTGTTGCATTCAACACATCATCCACTGTGAGATGCTCCCCACCTTCAAAAAGCACCAATCTTCCCTCCCCTATTCTTCATTTTCAAACATATTAAAAGAAGTGCCCCCTCCCCCTCCTAGTAATTTCCTATTGTGGGCACTTCCAATTCTTGTCAACAAGGACACATAGATAACAATGGTTGTCATAAATGCAATAACAATGCCTATAACTTTTCAAATTATGTAACAATGCCTGCAACTTTTCAAATTCCGTAACAATGCCTACAACTTTTCAAATTCTGTAAGCTTTCCCTTTTATGACCAATTGTTTTATGACCAACTGTTTTTCCATTGAAAATACTTTTACTATGAAAATATATAGAAGGAAAAAGTAATTAGTACATGTACAATATACATAAATTTTCTTTTTTCTTGGAATTTTTTTCCCAAGTTTTCTCAATAGATAAAAAATATCAAAATAATTCAAGAGCACCAAATTTTCTTTTTCCTTGGAATTTTTTCCCTAAGTTTTCTCAATAGATAAAAAATATCAAATAATTCAAGAGCACCAAAACTTTCTTCCATTTTTTTTCTTCAGTTTCTACACTTCGTTATCCTAATCTGATAGTAGGTAGTGAATCCATGGCCTACTAAAGAATTCTTTCACTTATTCCATTTTCTGATTGGAAATAGTTCTACTACATAAGGTGGAATACAAATGTGCATTGCTAAAATGTTTGTTTTGTTTGGATTCCCAGTGTTTCTGGCCTGCTGATACGTCCACCTTGTTCCTCCAAGTAAAAGAAAATATTGTAACTGGAGCATGCTATATGAGGATCCCTTCTCTTACATGGCCACTTTCTTTTGATTTTAGATACAAAAACGTTGTATTGAGTTATTTTTCAGTTTGGATCCTTTTATATATCTAGCTTCTTCCAAGTGAAATTCCAAAACAACTATCATAATTGAAACACACTACTGAAGGATTCCTGCGTTTACATCCTCATATTTATTTTTCAGAAACAACTATGCTATTTTAAAGGAAATTATAGATATCCACAAAATTATTTATTCTGTTTTTATGTCCTTGTGTGTTCTTCTTGTTTTTCGTTATTTGAAAGAAAGTACAGTGGTAATATATAATACTCTTTTCCTTGATTTGAGACATAGCAGGGCCAAAGTCCTTGCAAACCAAATTATTGTTGTTGATTTGAGACATAGGAGGGCCAAAGTCCTTGCAAACCAAACCATTGTTGTTATGTTCCTATATAAGTAATTGATTGCATTACTTGAATGTAGATATCATCTCTAGATGGACAATTTCAATTTAGCATGAGAAACAATTTGGATGTCAAAGTGGCATTACAATTGGGATGTCAAAGTGGAATTCTTGACAATTGTTACATATTTACGCCGTTAGGTGTTTTTATCTCAAAATTTGGGTTTTAAAACACTATAGCATGGTTGTCCCTCATGCGAATAGAATGCTTCCATGTGTTCTTTATCACTTGAGTGAATATTTGCCAATAGAATTCTTGTACATAGCTCGTCTATTCTTGCCACGGTTGGGTGTTCAGTGACTTAACTGGGTCTGGGATTCGTTTCCACTGGTGTGTAATAGCTGCTCCCTCTAGCTCTGGTGTGTACTTGTTTGCAAAAGGTGCAACATGAAGTTGGGAAGGTGAGAGAGTTCATCCATTGCTCAGAACGCCCTTGGCTGTGGCATTGTATTGACTACATCGTTTTGCAGCCCAAAGTCTTTATGAAAATCCGAGAGTGGAAGATGCCCTTCGATGAGTTATTGTTGATTAATTTTCCATTGTTGTAATCTCACATATCACATAGGGTTACCAATAATACACATTAAGAACAAACATACATAAGAGAGACAAGAGACAATAACAAGTAAGCAAAATAACAAATTATATTATAATGAAAGGGTCCATACAATATAGATAACTAAACCGAGTTCTCATCTGGCTCAACAGTCTAATATATATGAATTACAAAACAATTATAAATAACTACCTATCGGTTTGGTCAACCTACATGACCTTATGTAGCCGACCTAATCTCTAATTAGTAGACAGATCGACTTAGTCGGCTGATTGACTTAGTCAGCTATCGTTCAAGTCAGCTTACCGACTTGCTCCTCCAACATCTCCCCCACAAACAAAACGTTTCTTCATCCCGAAGAAACAGGGAGGTACCAAAACTTTCTTTTCCTGTCCTAAGTAGTTATTTCTGTGTTCGATCTTCATGGGCTGTGAAGTTTGATGGTTGGTCTTTTCTACACATAGACTTTGACAATTGCTTCAGCTATCACTGCCAGCTGATGTTGAAATGCCATCCAATTTTGCAGTATTTTTTGGATGTCAATGGTTAATGTAGTTAGACTTGATAATATCGACATCTTTTCTTGAATGGAAAGTTCTGTTATCTTCTCCATGCCGAGACCCATAAACTGGTCCTTTTCCTCTACTATCTCAAAAAGTCGTTTCATCTACAGGCAGATGATGACTAATTTTTCTAAACTTGGAATTGCTAGTTGCACCCACTGGTGTACTTGTCGCTCGTGTTTTTGCAATTTGGCTATTTCGAGCACTATTTGATTTTCAATTGTGCTTCTGAGTGCTTCCTCTGTGCTTTTTCTCTTTTCGAGTGCCTGGATCTCTTGTCGGGTTTGCTGTATTTGCCCTCAGCTTGGTTGCATCGACTGCAGTGGTTGACCCAAGTTGACTGATGTGGACCATTGTCATCTGGTTTTGATGGTCCTTCTTCTTTTTGTCTTTCTTTCTTTTGTGCTTTTGCTGCTCTGCTTGCTTTGGCACCTGTGTACCTACAAGAGTTAAAATTAGGTTGTCTGGTTGTTGGCTAGTAGTGGTTGAAGGTATTTCTGGTGGGGTCAGTTGGATGATTGCTGTAGTTGGTTGTGCACAGAGGGTCTAGATGCAGATGTTGTTGGCGCTACTGGTTGCGGGGGAGGTGGTTTAGGTGCAACTGGTTGGATTACGGATTTTGGGTTGGGGGGTGGTGGCGATGGTGTTGGTGAATGGTCGGGTGTGATTGGGTTGGTGGAGATATGGTCGGGTGACGGGTCATGGATATGTGGGGGTGAGCCTTCCTGAAGGTCGAAGAATAGTTCCTCGATTTCTTGATTTATTTCATCCATGTCCTCTCCTTCCTCATCTCCTGTCGGTTCATTGACTGGTGGGTTGGGTTCGGGGTCGGTCAAAATGAGAGATGTAGTCCAACTTGCGACAATTTTAGCTTGGTCGTCGGGGTTTCTTTGAAATGTCAAACTTATGATTGCCACAGTCCTTGGCCTCTAGGGTACTTGGCCAGGTTGAGGAGCGGGTAGTCTAGATCCACCAGCTTCAAACACAGGGCATTTGGTGGTGATCTTTTGTACCGAGGTGAGTAGCTTAGGAAATTTTTCAATAGATGCCTAGAAGTCTCTATCTCGATCAAACCTTTCCTTCAATGTTTCCGGCATAGCATTATTGCATATGTAGATTGGACTTATGGAAGAAGGTGCTAGCAGTGCTTCTTGTGTGATTTTGGTCAGAGATGGGGGTGGAGGTGTAGATACGAGGTCAACAACATTTTCGGCCGTCGAGGTGTTTGTGCTTTTTTCCTTCTTTGACCGACCTTATTGTGCCACTGCTTCGATGAATCTCTGGAATTGGGTTTCGACGAGAATTTTGTTTGCTGTGGCATCTTCTATAATGTTGCAGGCTATAGCTGCTAGTTCTTCCTCATCTTTTGAGGACTCAGCAATGATAAGCTTGTGCATACCCTTCCCCTTCTTTTGATCCTGAGTTCTTTTTCTTTTTCTTGAGGCTTCTATCTCCTTCGACAATTTGTGTATGTTTTCTTTGGTGATAGCATACTTGGGGTTTTCAGTATCTATCTCTCCCCCTTGGTCTTCAGTCGAGACGAGGCTTTCTTCAGCTGGATTGGTTACCAGCTATTCTGTTTGTGTCTCTTCCCTTTGTACTGTTGGTGGTCTGATTGTAATTTGCAATCGACCAGTGTCTTCTGCCGGTGTCTCCTCCGACACAAATGTGCCGGTATATAAGCTGAGATCATAATCTTCTTCTTTCTCTTGGTCAGTCTGTGGCTCTTCTATCGATAGGTCTATCTCTTTTGCCTTTGCTGGTATCAACAATTTTGTACCCGATTGTCAAGCCAAATGCCGAAAAATTTCTTTGATTGTTGGGTAATAGTCGAGAGTTTTGGTCATTGCCTTGGCACCCTCCATGTATCATACCATGGTATGGTTGAGTTCTAATTGGATGTGGGCAGTTTTGGGCAGACTTCGTTAGATGTTTTGAAGCACCCTCCATCTAGTCGTTTGGACTTTCAGCTGTTGGAACCAGTTTTCTAATAGCACTTTGCCTTTTGCTAGTTCCTTCATTGTTCCATTTTGGGAAAATGGTTTGAATCTCCACATATGGAATTTTGTGGTTTCTTGAAATTGTTTGTCCCCTATAGGGCACAAGGAGTACATGACTATCCATATCATAAGGGATGGGAATCTTATAATCCCTCCTAACTCTTGGAATTTTTCACAGATTCCTTTGAGCACGTCGACGACATACTCAACCCATTTGTATACTTTTCCTATGTCGGCAATGGTATCCACTGTCTCCAACATATACAGTTTGAGGTTGCTTCCTCGACCTCTCGGTGTAAGCATAGTGGCTATGATTTTAGCCATAGTTTGTGGAGTTCGCACTTGTATTTGGAAAATCATTAGCCCTTTGGATTTATTTCCTAATGTTGAACCAGTTAGTTCCTCTACCAGCCCTTCTTTTATCCTGAATGGTGCTGGTTCACCTTGTTTCTATAAACCAGTCAATTTATGGATTACTTCACTAGAGATTTCAAGTGGTCTAGCAAAGTAAAATTTACCATTGTGGTATCGGCTTATGATAAATTTCACCGCTTCCTTCATGACTCCAAAACTGGCCATGAGTGGCGTGTTTATGTAATTCACAATAGTATCGTGATTTATTTTCTCTGCAGCTTGTGTAGGCCTTTTATCGACATAATCCCACTCTTTAATCTTGGCCCATAGTTTCGTCCATGAGCCCTCCTGAACCTTAGCATTCTTGATGTATTTGAGTCTCCTCATCAATGTTGTCTCCGCGATCTGTAGTTCTTTAGCCTTGGATGCAACTCTGGTCTGTTTTGGTGCCATCTTGTCGGTCTGCTGGTCGACTTTACTTTGGTATTCTTGGCTTTCAGTCATCTAGTTGTTAAGTTTCTCTCTCTGTTTAAAATGCTGTAAATGATCCGTTGGTGGTTCAGTATTTATAGTTGATGCGTTTGATGTTTTTTGTCGATGGGTGTATTAATGGCAGACGTGATGGTCCAGCATGAACACTTGAGTTTGTGTTAATGGTGATTTGATTTTGTTGTCCATAGTCATGAAGGCGTGATGGGACTTTCGAGGTCGTTGGTCGATGTCGATTATGTAAGCAGTCGATGGTGTTATGTTGATGGGCGTGATGTCGATTTTCGTAGTGGTGATTCCTTGTCATACTTCTTTATGTATTTCGATCCTATTTTACTTTTTGGATTTTCAGATTTTTATAGCTTTTGTTTAACCGTTATGGTCGTTATACGTTTTTTTTTCTTTTTTTCGAACCGGTTTAGTTTCTGTACCGCTTTAGTCGGGCACAATTAACAAGTTTCCGAAATACTATGCCTTGTAACATCCTTAGTCAGACTGATCCATTAGCATGTATCTCTTCGACAACATAGGGTCCCATCCATTCTGTATGTAGCTTTTTGGGTTTTCCTTTTACTCGACTATTGTATAGTAAGGCAAGGTCTCCTACCAACAGGTTTTTGTTTTTGATGTTACGATCGTGCCATGCCTTTTGTTGTTGTTTCTGGATTTCCTGATGTTGTAACATGATTAGTCGATGTTCTTCAAGCTTACTTAGTTGCGGCAGTCGGTCCTTTCTTCCTTGTTCGACATCGACATGTAAAATATCTGCGATAATAGGTGTCTGTTATCGAAAGTGTAGAGGAACTACGACTTCTTGTCCATAAACTAGTCAAAATGGTGTTTGGTCGGTTGAACGCTTGTATGCTATTCTGTATGCCCATAGTACTGTAGGTATCTTTTCATCCCAGTCGTCTTTGTTGGTGTTACATATTTTTGTTAATCCTTTTGTTAATGTTTTGTTAAATGATTCAATTGCTCCATTCGATTGAGGGTGGTATGCTGTACTCCAACGATGGTCGATTTGGAACTGATCTGTTAGTGTTTTAATAGTTATTAATGAAGTGTGTTTCCTAGTCACTCATTAGGGTTAATGGACATCCAAATATGGTAATGATATTCTCATAGATAAACTTAGTAGCTATCTCACTGGAACATGTGTCGTCTGGTTCTTCCTCTGCCCATTTGGTTACGTACTCGACTGCAGTTATTATGTACCTTGCACCTGTTCTTTTTGCTAGTATGGGAAATGGTTCTATGAAGTAGATGGCCCAAATTTTGAATGTCAAAATTGGGTTTACAGATATCAGGGGCATTTCTGTACTAGGCAGGGGTCGACCCAGCCGTTGACATCTATCACATTGTCTTACAAAATTTTTGCATTCTTTGTGAAGTGTCGGCCACCACAACCCTGATTGTTGGATTTTCTTTGCAGTTGTGTCTGCTTGGAAATGTCCTTCGGTAGGTCTATAATGTGATTCGTACATAATATTATTCCTTTCATGTTCTAATACACACCTTCTGAGGAGGTCGTCTAAGCCCATTTTATATAGGAATCCATTTATGAGACTGAGCTATACACACCTTCTGGTGCTTGTCCATCTTCTAAAAACTGAGCTATTTCCTCTAACTCTGCCGGGACTGCTTCTATTCAAAATAAATGTGCATCTGGTAAGTCGTCTTTGACTTCTGTTGGTTCCTCTCCTGTGTCAATTCGGGATAAATGGTCGGGACCGACATTTAACTTACCTGGTCTGAAAACAACTTCAAATTCAAATTCTTGGAATAGGAGTAGCCATCGACAAATTCTTCCATGGTGCAGAGGCTTATTTACGAGGTATTTTAGTGCTTGGTGGTCGGTGTAAAAGATAAATGGATTAGCTAGTAGGTAGTGTCGATATTTTTGTAGTGCAAAGACCATTCCTAATGCTTCTCTTTCTGTTGTTTAATAGTTTCTTTCAGCTTTGTTTAGTTTTCTGCTACTGTAAACTATAGGGTATTCCATTCCATCATCTCCTGGCTGAGTTAGGATTGCTCCTATTTCCAGGCCTAATGCATCGATGTGAACATGGAATTTGATCGACCAGTTCGGAAACCTTAGGATGGGTGCTTCGACTAGCTTTCTTTTTAGTTTTTCAAGTGATATGTTGCACTCCTCTATCCAGTTAAACTCCTGATCCTCTCTTAGCAATTTTTCTAGTGGGTATGTCATATATGAATAGTTTCTTATGAATTTTCTATAATATCCTGTATGACCAAGTAGTACCCTGACTTGTTTTGGATTCATCGAAGGTTTTAAGTCGAGGATGTTTTTTATTTTTGCGAAGTCGACTTTAATACCTTCTTTACAGATAATGTGTCATAATAGTATTCCTATAGGAGTTAGAAATATGCACTTCTTGATGTTCAACGATAGCTGGATCTGTCAACATCGTTCTAGAATAAGTCTTAAGCATTGACAATGGTCTTTTAGTGTAGAGTATATTGTCCAATTGTCGAAATAGACTGCCATTGTTTTGTAAATGTACTCCTGAAATGTTTTAACCACAATCCTTGAAAAGACTGCAGGTGCATTTTTTAGTCCAAAAGCATAACCCTGTAAGCAAATGAGCCAAAATTCACATACGAATGTTGTCTTTTTCTAATCTTCTTTGGCTATTGGCACTTGGTTATAACCCAAGAATCCATCTGTAAATGAGTAGCATTCATGTCCTGCTACCTCATTTAAGATTTCACCTGCATAAAGAGTTGGAAATGGGTTTGTTAATGTAACTTTATTGAGTTCTCTGAAGTCGAAACAGATCCTTAGCTTGGTTGGATCATGTTTCTTTGGTTGAACCACCATTGGACTTGCCCATTCTGATTGGTCAATAGGGTAGAAATTCCTACTGCAAGCATGTTGTCAATATCTTTCTTGACTATCTCTTTGTATTTATGAGCTAGTTTATATGGTATTTTCTTCACAGGTTGAACATCAGGTTTAATGTCGATCTTCATTTCACCCATTTCATGTACTAGACCTTTGATATCATTATAGTCTCTAGCAAATACATCCTAAAATTCTTTCAGTAGGTTTAATATCTCTATTGTTTGTGCTTCAGTCCAGTAGTCTCCAATTTTTGCTATTTTTGGTCGATCATCATTTGATATGTCAACTTCTTTGATTTTCACTTTAGCATCTAACCATTCAGGAGCTTTTGTCTCATTGATTAGTCGACTCCCTTCTTTAAACTGTGAGAATGTAGCAGGAAAGTCTGATGTAGTCATTCGGTCGATGTCTTCCTTGTCGGTTGTCTCGACTTTGAATACTGTGCAAATTGGTTTTGTTGTTTCTGCATGATATTATTTCCATCTAAAGCTTTTCCCTTTTGACTTTTGATTTTCCATCTGTAGTCTTGTTGACTGTGGAATTGTCTTGGTTTGTATATTGTTACATTTTATTGTCGGGTCGTTGTCTTTTAGGGTTTTGTTTTTTGTCGGTTCTACAAATGCTTTGATCTATTTTGTAGTTTCAACCAAATTCTTGTTTTGTGGTACAAAGTTGAAATCTTTGATAAAAATCTCTTTGAGTTCATGCCATAGAAATGTTTCACCTTGAGCTTGTTTCATTGTGTACCATTTGTTTGGTAAGTCGATGAGTGTTGATGGAAATAAGTGTGACCATGCACGTTCATCTTTATATCCAAGTATTCTACATTCTTTTTCACATGTCTTTATATGGTTTTTTGGATCTTGTCCTTGGGTAAATATAGGTGTCTGATCCTAGTTGCTTAACTTCTTTCCTCCAAATCTTTCTACAAAATAAGTCGAAGTTGTTGTCCATGTCTATAGTATTGACTGATGGGTATCCCACCATCTAGCAGCTTGTCCTGTAAAAGTTTCTACTAAGCTTTGTAGTCGTCCATGTTCACCAATGTTTTCAGATACTTGCTCCGCATGCATAACTGGTGATTCTCTTTCTTTATATCTTGGGATTTTTGTGTTATTTATATTTGTCGGTTTCAAGGTAGGATATTCCCTAGTTTTATTTTCAAATTTTTTTGGGATGATGGACACCACAAAGCATTGTCTGACTGGTTTCTTCTGTAATTTTTGAATGGTCCAACATCCTCTTGATTTTGTTTCATAGTTTTCAACCTCCCAATAATATAGTTATGCATCTGAATTGTATCCTACTAAGTCTTGGTTGCCTAATTAAAGTTCACCGTATATATTAGGTTCTGTGTAATCTTCATTATTCTGTATTTGATATAGTTGTCAAATGTCAACTTATTTATCAATTGGTTCTATCCAAGGTTCTCCTTGGGATGGATGGATAGGTACTATGAATTTTTGTCCATTCCCCTTTAATTTTATTCTTTCTTTGTCTAAGGATATCGAGGCTTTCATTTTTCTCCCCTAAGGTCGACCTACTAACACTGGGAAGGAGCTGGATCCTTCCTTAGGGTCAATAATTTCAAAGTTGACTTTGGTTGATATTCCTTTTATCGTTGTATCGACATTTTTCTAGACTCTAATAGGTTCAATTAGGCCTTGGTCGGCTAGTTTCAGGTATATGCTTGACTCGTATAATCGAGGTTTACCTAACTGTTCATTGTGTCTCGAGTCATAATATTTACCTGTGATTTGAAATCGAGTACAACTTGTCAGACATGATATCCTTCAATTTCTAGGTCGACAAGTGGGTCGGCATCAATTTTATCTTTTTGGTTTAAGCTGCAGATATTCTTTGTTTGTTTTTCGGTGTTATTGTTGTCTTTTATTTTATACAGTAAGTCGATGAATTGAGATATTGTTTTATCCTTTTGTACTAAGTGTATTAACTCTTTTACTGTGTCTTGTCGATTATCATCTTCCTCTTACCATTAAGCAAATTCTCTAAATATAGTTGTTGCATCTTTATATATTTGTTTTTCTTTAACTGGGTTACGATAAACATTCTTTTCTTTTATTTTGCTTATTTGGGGTTATCATTCCCAATTTTCGTCCCTTTTCAGGTTGCGATATGCAAATTATTTGTATTGATAATATCATGTTTTTGCACACACAACAAGACATTAACATTTTTCTTCTTATTTGTTTTTTCAAGCATAGTAGGGAAATCCTCTAATGAGTGATCCCCTACTCCACAACTAGTACATAATTTTAGGTCAGTCCTGTCCTTGTATGGATAGTCTGCATATCGGTGTCCTTCATTGTAACATGTGAAACATTCGATGGGACGACGTGGTCGGTTGTCTCGATTCCCATAGAATCGATCTCGAATTCCATATCCTCCACGTCGGTTATCGAACCGACGCTAGTATCGACGACCTTCGTACCTTTGATTATTTTGGTTGTTTTGTGCATTGTTTCGTTGCTCATTATTTTATGCAACTGCGTTTGTTTGATATACTGCTTGATAATTTTTTCGATTCTTTAGATTCTGGTGACAGTCGATGGTGGTATGATTTTTAGTTTCACAGATTGCACACCATGATGCTTTTCCATTCTTCATGTTGAATGGGCAATCTTTTGTAGTGTGCTCTCCATGCTCCTGGAAGATGTTGCAAAAACATTTTGTTTGCACAAATCGAACATCCTGTCGGCTAATATCTTGTTGACAGTTATCTTTCGAATGTCTGGTCGATGAGCATTTCGTGCACCAGATGTCCTGACTTTTAAGGTTTAGCTCTCTTAAATATTTCTGCATGATCTCGAGCTGTTCTTCCAATCTATGATCTATGGGGTATGATGGAATATCTTCATCCATTTCTACTTGTAGAGCTTTAGTAAGCGCATCCTCATAAGTTTTGAATGTCTCCAGAATTATGTGCCGATGAATTTTTTGTGATAGACCTGCAAGAAACCACTGGATTAGTAGTTGCTCATCAATAACATAATCCAATTGTCTAAGAAGGTCTTTCCAGCATTTGTCGTAGTCGTGGACAGTTTCTCCCAAATTTTGTGATGTTGTCTTTAATTTCTTAGCTGCCAGATGTTTTGCATCTGGAGTTTAAAAAAATGATAAAAATTGTGCTTTGAATTCTACTTTAGTTGCTCTGGGGGTTCTTTCAGAAAATGTCATAAACCATGTTAATGCTCTTTTCCTTAAGACTCCAACAAACTGCGCCATCTTTCTTTCTTCATCTGTGACTTGGTTTGCCTCCCATGGCGATTCGTAGATGAACCAATGTCATCTAGGATCCTCGTCGCCCTCATATAGAGGGATGTGTGCTGACCTATGACCCATGTTGGAGTCACTGTCACTGTCTTCTTCAGGAGGTGGCGGTGGTGGGGGTAGTGGGATTTTTTGTTTATTCTTTTGTGTAGAACTATTGTTGATAGAACTCTCATTTATGTCGGTTGTCTTAGTTGTTGTTTCTTATCTGACAAGCAGTTGGTTGGGATCGACTTCTCCTATCGATGTCCAACTACGATTATCTGTCTACAGATCTAAATTTTCTATATTCTCCAAAGTTGTATTTGGCAGGGGGGGTGCTCCTTCATGTGTAGGGTAAAGTAAGTGGATACTTCAGTTGGAGGGTAATGCTTGAAGCGTGACCCAATTTCCTTCTTCTGGTCGACAGATGAGGAGATGATTATCATCATTTTTCTAGTCGTCTAGTCGGCTCCATATACCAAACTGACCAGCTCTTAGTATGAGGTCCTCTTCAACAATGGCTTGTATCCTAGTACTCAGATTTGTTGGAGATAGAGGTCTTACCTCCTGGGGAACTTCTATTTGGAGAGCTTCTTGCTGCTCTATCCACAATTTTTTTTCCATAGGGGATGCTTCTTCTTCCATACCTTCTTCTTGTCAATCATGACCTGACTCTAGCATATTTCTCTCTTGGTCTATCACCCTAGTACTCATTCCTCTTTGTAGCGCTATAGCTCTTTCTCTTCTTTCTTCCCTTCTTTGTAGCCTCTTCTCCTTCTCTATTTTCTGAAAGTCCGCCGTACCTTTATGTGACACTGTCCTTTCGATTTCCCTTTTAGGTCAACTTTTCAGTGCTGGTGAATGGTATCTCTTTAGTCAACTAGAATCCTCTCCACTTTACCCCAACATACTACCAGCTACCCCCCCATTTCCTACCCGACGCTTTAGAAAGCTCAGATAGTTCTTTTTAATTGCTTATGAAATATTCACACTCCCTCTCAGCAATAAATTTTTCCCACTTCTTTTGTTTCTTCGCCCAGTTAGTATTTTGTGGTGGTTCGCGTAGTAATGGATGGGGTTCGACAATATGACCCACTCCTTTTTCTATCAGAAATTTAAACAACAAGGTCGGTAAGGAGCATAGGAACTGTTCGGTAAGGTCTATATAGAATTTCTTCTTAACGACTTCTACCAAAATTCTTTCCTCTATAGCTTGCTCCTCGCAGAAATCATCGATGATCTTCTCAAACCACTCCAATAGGTTTGTCCTTCCCCCTCGAATCAGTTTGTCTAGCAGCTGTTGGTCTTTAATTGCTTCCGGTTTTTTCATCTAGAAGTTTCTTCAAAAGCTGGGGTACCAATTCTACAAACTTCTCATGAGTCTCGGTAAAGAACCTTTCTTTTACTTGAGCAGTCATTAATCTATTTCTTCGTGCGTAATTTTGCAAGTAGTTTTCTATTTTACACTCCCACCAATCCTTAATCTCCTGTTCTGATATCATTTGCTTGTATACATGTCAGACATGTACTACCGGCAATGGAACCAATGTTGTAATCTCACAGATCACATAGGGTTACCAATAATACACATTAAGAATAGACATACATAACAGAGACAAGAGACAAGAACAAGTAAGCAGAATAACAAATTATATTATAATGAAAGGGTCCATACAATATAGTAAACTGAACCGAGTTCTCATCTGGCTCAATAGCCTAATATATATGAATTACAAAACAGTTATAAATAACTACCTGTCGGTTCGGTTAACCAACATGACCTTATGTGTTTGACCGAATCTCTAATTAGTCGGCATATTGACTTAGTCAGCTTATCGACTTAGTCGGCTATCATTCAAGTCAGCTGACTGACTTGCTCCTCCAACAGTCATTGATGTCAACTATTGAGTCCTTGGTGTCCTTGAAAGTTTAAGTCTTGAACACACATAAATGTTTTGATGTCCCTTAGATGCTATATGGTCATTTCCATGTATTAGACTTATGATCATGCATATGAATCCCATAAGGTGTTGCAAACTAGTGGTGAGGTCTTTGTACCCATCTTTTGGGGTGTTGGTACTCTTATAGTGATGAAGATATATAGTGGAACCATTGGATATGTTTTTAATGATATGGATACCTTGAACCATGATGATGTATGGACCTATTTTTGGTTATATGGATATTGGGATGTAGATGGAGGTAGAGCCCATGGATGTGCCTTAATATGTTGAAGAAGACTTTGAAACTCGTGTAGTTGGTGGCATGGTCTTTTACACCCTCATGTTTGGGGTCTTTGACATCCTGAACACATTGAAGATTTTAAGAGTATTGGACCATGGGATTGCAAATAAACCTATCATGTGGAGATATCCCTTGTCATTCCATTTCCAACAGTAGGTGGCATGTCACATGGCTCCTTACGGTTGAAGAGATATGAATTTTTGAAGTTGGGGTACCCCACCTTTTTGGGTGAGCCGACTAAACAAAAGAGAATTTAATTATTTGTAATTTTGAATTGCATGTCGAATCAAGGTAATATTTTTTCTCTACAACCCATATAAATAGAATATCAAGCATTTCATTTTTTCATCACCAATTCTCTTAGGAATTTCGCACATTTTGGAGAAAACTGCGAAATTGTGTGACAGAAAAATTTATGGGCATCTTCAGAAAAATTCACATATCTTTCTCATCCAGAATCAGAATTACAAAATTCTTGGCTCATTGAAAATCTTGTTATGAGGGCTATGTGATGAAAGTATATATAGATTATTTTTGCTTTTCTACTATTTCTTCATCTTGTGATCTTCAAAAATGTATGGTTCATTCTGCTAGGTTTCTCTTGTAATGGCACATGTCTCTCATGGATAGAGTTCATACTTGATCTTAGTATGTGAAACTATATATTGGTATATCTCTTTAAAGTCATTCAATATGTTATGGAGGCTATGGAAATGGTTTTTTTTTCCATATATCTTGATGTGATATTGATATAGATATTGATGATTATCTTGGGTGTTGTTGGCATAGATCTTGGTGTTTATCTTGATTGTTGTATAAGTGTCGTATTGAATGAGAAGTTGACATGTAAGTAATAGATATTGTGAGTTATTTATTTGATCAACCAAGATGTTTTCTTTGAAAACTAGTTTTACAAGTGTTGATCATTATGTCTTTGACCTAAGTGGAATTGGATTGTTAATGACAACCTTTGACAGTGTTGTAAGTGATTATTTGCTTGACTCTTTGTTTGATTTGTTGACTTGATTTGAATAGAGTGAAAAATCCTTTTGTGTCTAAGAGTTTATGATATTGATTGAGTTTGACATAGTTGGTTAAGTCTTTTATCTTATTGGTTGAGGTTACTTGGTTGAAGTATATCATGTTTAACTGTCAAGTATTCCTTGACTATGATTGAGGTTGGTTGTGGTGTCATTGAGTTGAGTGTGTTTGGAAAACGTTTGGTTGATAGTATGTGAAGTATCTTGGTTGTTCAAATGTGTCTTTTACTTGATGAAATAGGCCAAGTAAGAAGGGTTGGCTGACTATCAGAGCACTTGATTAGGTTAACACAAATATATGATTGATTTGGCACAGGTACAGAAGCATCTTGGTATAGTTGAGAAATATTGGCACAATTTGCCTTATGTGTAGTTGGTTTGACTCAGATTGGATGAGTAGCATGAGTAGTTGGTTTGACCTAGGTGGACTGAGTTTGGTGTGAAGAATCAGATTGAATAAGTTGGTTGATGTGAGAAACAGATTGATTGGTACATGTTGATTGTACATGTCGATGAGTACTGTGATACAGTGGACAGTGATCGATTGACGAGTAGTGATCAAATAATGAGTAGTGGTTAGTAGTGGTAGTGGTTGTGCAGTGTGGTACAGGTTGTGCAGTGTAGCACAAGTGTTGATTAACAAGTTCGCAGGATCAGTGTAGTTGTGGTTCAGTAGTTTCTATCTTCATATCAGGGTGGCAGGACAGGGCAAGGAAAGGAGGTTGTAGCCTCCTTCCAGTTGAATCTAGAAAACTAGGGAGTGGCAACTTCCTTCAAGTCGTAGCCTCCTTCCAGTTGAAGATGGAAAATTGAATTCTTTGTAATAAGGGGGTTGTTTCCTCATTCCAGTTATTTCTGGAAAACTACTTTAAAAAGGCTTCCATGGTTTTTCCCCCAAGACTTGGGTTTCCACATAAAAATCTTGTGTACTGTGTTGCTATGCTTTCTATGTGATGATGATGATAACAATGTTGATGATGATATAATGATAATGTGATAATGCATAATATTGAATAAGTTGTTGATTATAAAAGTTGAAAACATAATAAAGACTGTACACACAGGTTCACCCCCCATCTCTGTGTTCTTGGTGTGTCCAACAATTGGTATCAGAGCGGGTCCTTCACATAAATCCTTATCAGCTTGAAGGAGGTCTTTAACACACCATGGGGTTCTTGGTGAATGGAGTACCATTGTCATGTGAGTCAAATTATTAATTGATCTAGAAAATGAGAATTCAGTCTTATCTTGAGGCAATTGGTGTATGGAAGTCACTTGTTACTGGATATACAGCTCCAAATAAAGTGAAAACGTCAGCTTAGAAAGAAGCAAAGAAAAATAATTGTATGGCTATGGAAGTCATTTTTGAAGGCCCAATAGATAGAAAAAATAAGAAAATAGGGAAGTGCATCTCAACTACGGATCTATGGCTTAAATTAGAGCAATACTACTCGAATAAATAAGAGGAAGAAGAGGGTATGGAATTAATTTTTGAAGATCTAACAGATCTCCAAAAGGAGAAAATAGGAAAGTGCAACTCAGCTGAATAATTGTCGTTCAAAATAAACCAGCTAAATGAAGAAGAAGAAGCAGAAGACGGGTGAATACAAGATCCAGGTAAGTATGAAGGTATGTTCCCTGAACACCCTGTTTGTAATTCTTTTAAAGATATATGTTTATTAGGTATAGAAAATAAGAGCTATTCTGAATTAATTGAATGAAACACTTTAGATTATGATGAAAATCCTTGCTCTCTGATGAGTAATAGAAATTTATCTGATATTACGATATACAATGAAATTACTAATGTTTTGCAAGAAGTGAAAAATCTATGTGAACAGAAACAGGTATTGCAAGTGCAATTGGACAAAGCCGAGAAGAAGAATCAAGAAGAATCTGAGAAGGCCACACATACCATAATTAATTTGAAACTCCAAACTGAAGAAGCTACCAGAATCAAAGAAGCCATATCCAAATCTTTGAAAGACAAACTTAAGAATTCAGCTACATAAATTGAAAAGCACTCAGAAGAAATTGTCAATCTCAAAAGACTACTAGAAGATAAGGAAAAAGAATTGATCTGCAAGCTACAAGACAAAGACAATGAGATAAGTTCTTATAAGGCTAAAGAAATATTGGAAGAGAATTTAATAAGAAAACAAGAACTTGAAATCAAATCCTT
The DNA here is from genome assembly GCA_001517045.1 of Pseudotsuga menziesii. Classification (NCBI taxonomy): domain Eukaryota; kingdom Viridiplantae; phylum Streptophyta; class Pinopsida; order Pinales; family Pinaceae; genus Pseudotsuga; species Pseudotsuga menziesii. The sequence goes on from LPNX010697270.1 coordinate 37,183, forward strand.
GAAGGTAGAGTTACGAAACGTGTGTATGACAAACTTTGAATTTGAGAAGGACCTCTCAAAACGAAGAAAGGAGAATCATATACTACAAGGTCATCTGCAAAAATTCCATGACAATGATCATAATTCAAAAGGAAATATGGAGGACAATATGTTTTCTCTCAATAAATAGGTAGAAGAAGTCAAGAATATAGAAGAAGATCTAACAAGACAACTCCAAGAAAAGATAGAAATTTGTCAAAAGCAAGAATTGAAGATCCTCTCCTTGAGGGAAGAACTGGACAAAACAACTAATTAGTTAAAGACAAATTCAAAGCTCGAGAAAAACATTGAAGAAAGTAAAATCTCTATAGTAAAAGAAGAAAAGGCTAACAATAATACATGTATTCTTAGAAGATCCCATGATCATCAAGAATCAAGAGAAGTTACTACTCAGAGATATCCTATCAAGTTCCATGGTCACTTCTACAAGTGTTACATCTATGGTCACAAAGCCATTCATTGCAGAGCTCATGACAGAATCACTATAGAAAGAATTAAAATTACATTTTTGGTTCGGTGTTACAATTGTTATCGTTATGGTCATTTCACAAAACATTGCATGGTGTAGGGACAGGCTAAAGTTTGGAGAAGAAAGCAAGTTCAATCGAATGACATGAACAATCATCATCCTACCAAAGTATGGAGAATAAAGTTAGTAGATCAAAATAGAAATGATGAAAATCTTGAGAAATACCCAATGCCATTTTGAAGACTATTAACTAGTGATATGAAGTGTACACAAAATGTGTAAAAGGAGATATGTAACTGATTTTCAGATTTGTGTGTCGTATAGTAGTTGCTTCCAGAAGTATCTATGTGACAAAATACAATTCCATCAAATAAGCAACAATGCTCAATGATAAGGGAAGAATTAGTGCTAAAATAAGTTTTTTTGTCATTAATTCAAAGATTAATAAAAGTTGGAAAGGAAGAGAAGTTGATGACAGGGGGAGCATGGCCTAAGGGGGAGCATTCCCTAAGGGGCAGTAGTATGGTCAAAGAATGGCCCCTTTGCCATTGATTCCAAAGGGGGAGAGGATTTTTGTTGATAGGGGAGCTTGTTTTGAAGAGGATTTATGGTATTGTCATCAATGACAAAGGGGGATATTGTTGATTAATTTGTCATTGATGCCAACAGTGTATGGTCATTGATGCCAACTATTGAATCCTTGGTGTCCTTGAAAGTTTAAGTCTTAAACCCACATAAATGTTTTGATGTCCCTTGGACGTTATATGGTCATTTCCACGCAGTAGCCTTATGATCATGCATATGAAGCCTATAAGGTGTTGCCAAATAGTGGTGAGATCTTTGTACCCCTGTTTTGGGGTGTTGGTACTCTTATAGTGATGAAGATATATAGTGGAACCATTGGATATGTTTTTAATGATATGGAGACCTTGAACCATGATGATGTATGGCCCTATTTTTGGTTATATGGATATTGGGATGTAGATGGATGTAGATCCCATGGACGTGCTTTGATATGTTGAAGATGACTTTGAAACTCTTGTAGTTGGTGGTATGGTCTTTTGCACCCTCATGTGTGGAGTCTTTGACATCCTTAACAAATTGAATATTTTAAGGGTATTGGAAAATGGGATTGCAAATAAAACCATCATGGAGATATAGCCCTTGTCATTCCATTTCCAACGGTAGGTGGCACATCACGTGGCTCCTTACAATTGAAGAGATATGAATTTTGAAGTTGGGGTACCCCACCTTTTTGGGTGAGCCGACTAAACAAAAGAGAATTTAATTATTTGTAATTTTGAATTGCATGTCGGCTCAAGGTAATATTTTTTCTCTACAACCCACATAAATAGAACATCAAGCATTTCATTTTTTCATCACCAATTCTCTTAGGAATTTTGCACATTTTGGAGAAAAGTGCAAAATTGTATGACAGAAAAATTCTCAGCATCTTCACTAAAATTGACATATCTTTCTCATCCAGAATCGGAATTAAAAAATTATTTTATCATTGGAAATATTGTTACGAGGGCTATGTGATGACAAGGGCTATGTGATGACAGGATCTATAGATTATCTTTGTCTTTCTAATGTTTCTTCATCTTGTGATCTTCAAAACGGTATGGTTAATTCTGTTAGGTTTCTCTTGTAATGACACATGTCTCTCATGGATAGAGTTCATCTTTGATCTTAGTATGCGAGGCTATATATTGATATATCTCTTTAAAGTCATTCAATATGTTATGGAGGCTATGGTGATGGTTTTCTTGCCATATATCTTGATGTGATACTGATATAGATCTTGATGATTATCTTAGGTGTTGTTGGCATAGATCTTGGTGTTTATCTTGATTGTTGTATAAGTGTAGTATTGAATGGGAAGTTGACATGTAAGTATTAGATGTTGTGAGTTATTTATTTGATCAACCTAAATGTTTTCTTTGCAAACTAGTTTTACAAGTGTTGATCACTGTGACTTTGACCTAAGTGGAGTTGGATTGCTAATGACAACCTTTGACAGTGTTGTAAGTGATTATTTGCTTGACTCTTTGTTTGATTTGTTGACTTGATTTGAATAGAGTTGAAAATCCTTTTGTGTCTAAGAGTTTATGATATTGATTGATTTTGACGTAGGTGGTTAAGTCTTTTATCTTATTGGTTGAGGTTATTTGGTTGAAGTATATCATGTTTAACTGTCAAGTATTCCTTGGCTATGATTGAGGTTGGTTGTGGTGTCATTGAGTTGAGTGTGTTTGGAAAACGTTTGGTTGACAGTATGTGAAGTCTCTTGGTTGTTCAAAGGTATCTTTTACTTGATGAAATAGGCCAAGTAAGAAGGGTTGGCTGACTATCAGAGCGCTTGATTAGGTTAACACAAACATATGATTGATTTGGCATAGGTACACAAGCATCTTGGTACAGTTGAGAAAGATTGGCACAATTTTCCTTATGTGTAGTTGGTTTGACTTAGATTGGATGAGTAGTATGAGTAGTTGGTTTGACCCAGGTGGACTGATTTTGGTGTGAAGAATCAGATTGACTAAGTTGGTTGATGTGAGAAACAGATTGATTGGTACAGGTTGATTATACATGTTGATGAGTACTATGATACAATGGACAGTGATTGGTTGACGAGTAGTGATCAAATAATGAGTAGTGGTTAGTAGTGGCAGTGGTTGTGCAGTGTGGTATAGGTTGTGCAGTGTGGTACAGGTTGTGCAGTGTAGCACAAGTGTTAATTAACAAGTTCGCAGGATCAGTGCAGTTGTGGTTCAGTAGTTTCTATCTTCATATCAGGGTGGCAGGACAGGGCAAGGAAAGGAGGTTGTAGCCTCCTTCCAGTTGAATCCGAAAAACTAGGGAGTGGCAACTTCCTTCAAGTCGTAGCCTGTAAATCAGGGGGTCATAGCCTCCTTCTAGTTGAAGATGGAAAATTGAAGTCTTTGTAATAAGGGGGTTGTTTCCTCATTCCAGTTATTTCTGGAAAACTATTTTAAAAAGGCTTCCATGGTTTTGCCCCTAAGACTTGGGTTTCCACATAAAAATCTTGTGTACTGTGTTGCTATGCTTTCTATGTGATGACGATGATAACAATGATGATGATGATATAATGATAATGTGATAATGCATAATATTGAATAAGTTGTTGATTATAAAAGTTGAAAACATAATAAAGACTGTACACATAGGTTCACCCCCCATCTCTGTGTTCTTGGTGTGTCCAACAATTGGTATCAGAGCGGGTCCTTCACATAAGTCTTTATCAGCTTGAAGGAGGTATTTAACACACCATGGGGTTCTTGGTGAATGGAGTATCATTTTCATGTGAGTCAAATTATTACTTGATCTGGAAAATGAGAATGCAGGCTTATCTTGAGGCAATTGGTGTATGGAAGTCACTTGTTACTGGATATACAGTTCCAAAGAAAGTGAAAACGTCAGCTTAGAAAGAAGCAAAGAAAAATAATTCTATGGCTATGGAAGTCATCCTTGAAGGCCTAACAGATATCAAAAAGAAGAATATAGGGAAGTGCATCTCAACTAAGGAACTATGGCTCAAATTAGATTAATACTACTCCAATAAAGAAGAGGAAGAAGAGGGTATGGAATTAAATTTTGAAGATCTAACAGATCTCCAAAAGGAGAAAATAGGAAACTGCAACAAAGCTGAAGAATTTTCGTTCAGAATAAATCAGCTAAATGAAGAACAAGAAGCAGTAGACGAGTGAATACAAGATCCAGGTAAGTATGAAGGTATGTTCCCTAAACACCCTGTTTGTAATTCTTTTAAAGATATATGTTTATTAGGTATAGAAAATAAGAGCTATTCTGAATTAATTGAATGCAACACTTCAGATTATGATGAAAATCCTTTCTCTTCGATGAGTAATAGAAATTTATCTGATATTATGATATACAATGAAATTACTAATGTTTTGCAAGAAGTGAAAAATCTATGTGAACAGAAACAAGTATTGCAAGTGCAATTGGACAAAGCCGAGAAGAAGAATCAATAAGAATCTGAGAAGGCCACACATACCATAATTAATCTAAAACTCCAAATTGAAGAAGCTACCAGAATCAAAGAAGCCATATCCAAATCTTTGAAAGACAAACTTAAGAATTCAGCTACATAAATTGAAAAGCACTCAGAAGAAATTGTCAATCTCAAAAAAATACTAGAAGAAAAGGTAAAAGAATTGATCTGCAAACTACAAGACAAAGACAATGAGATAAGTTCTTATAAGGCTAAAGAAATATTGGAAGAGAAGTTAAGAAGAAAACAAGAACTTGAAATCAAATCCTTGAAGGTAGAGTTACGAAACGTATCTATGACAAACTTTGAATTTGAAAAGGACCTCCCAAAACGGAGAAAGGAGAATCATATACTACAAGGTCAACTTCAAAAATTCCATGACGATGATCATAATTCAAAAGGAAAGATGGAGGACAATATGTTTTCTCTCAATAAATAGGTAGAATAATTCAAGAAGATAGAAGAAGATCTAACAAGACAACTCCAAGAAAAGATAGAAATTTGTCAAAAGCAAGAATTGAAGATCCTCTCCTTGAGGGAAGAACTGGACAAAACAACTACTTAGTTAAAGACAAATTCAAAGCTTGAGAAAAACATTGAAGAAAGTAAAATCTCTATAGTAAAAGAAGAAAAGGATAACAATAATACATGTATTTTTAGAAGATCCCATGATCATCAAGAATCAATAGAAGTTACTACTCAGAGATATCCTATCAGGTTCCATGGTCACTTCTACAAGTGTTACAACTATGGTCACAAAGCCATTCATTGCAGAGCTCATGATAGAATCACTATAGAAAGAAATAAAATTACATTTTTGGTTCAGTGTTAGAATTGTTATCATTATGGTCATTTCACAAAACATTGCAGGGTGCAGGGACATGTTAACGTTTGGAGAAGAAAGCAAGTTCAATCGAATGACATGAACAACCATCATCCTACCAAAGTATGGAGAATAAAGTTAGTAGAACAAAATAGAAATGATGACAATCTTGGGAAAGACCCAATGCCATTTTGAAGACTATTAACTAGTGATATGAAGTGTACATAGAATGTGTAAAAGGGGATATGTAACTGATTATCAGATTTGCGTATCGTATAGTAGTTTCTTCCAGAAGTATCTATGTGACAAAATACAAGTCCATCAAATAAGCATCAATGCTTAATGATAAGGGAAGAAGTAGTGCTGAAAGAAGTTTTTTTTGTCATTAATCCAAAGATGAAGAAAAGTTGGAAAGGAAGAGAAGTTGATGACAGGGGGAGCATGGCCTAAGGGGGAGCATTCCCTAAGGGGCAGTATTATGGTCAAAGAATGGCCCCTTTGCCATTGATGCCAAAGGGGGAGAGGAGTTTTGTTGACAGGGGAGCTTGTCCTGAAGAGGATTTATGGTGTTGCCATCAATGACAAAGGGGGATATTGTTGATTAATTTGTCATTGATGCGAACAGTGTATGGTCATTAATGCCAACTATTGAGTCCTTGGTGTCCTTGAAAGTTTAAGTCTTGAACCCACATAAATGTTTTGATGTCCCTTGGATGTTATATGGTGATTTCCATGTAGTAGCCTTATGATCATGCATATGAAGCCCATAAGGTGTTGCAAAATAGTGGTGAGATATTTGTACCCCTCTTTTGGGGTGTTGGTACTCTTATAGTGATGAAGATATATAGTGGAACCATTGGATATGTTTTTAATGATATGGAGACCTTGAACCATGATGATGTATGGCCCTATTTGTGGTTATATGGATATTGGGATGTAGATGGAGGTAGATCCCATGGACATGCTTTGATATGTTGAAGAATACTTTGAAACTATTGTAGTTAGTGGTATGGTCTTTTGCACCCTCATGTGTGGGGTCTTTGACATCCTTAACAAATTGAATATTAAGGGTATTGGACCATGGGATTGCAAATAAAACCATCATGGATATATCCCTTGTCGTTCCATTTCCAATGGTAGGTGGCACATCACATGGCTCCTTACAATTGAAGAGATATGAATTTTGAAGTTGGGGTACCCCGCCTTTTTGGGTGAGCTGAATAAACAAAAGAGAATTTAATTATTTGTAATTTTGAATTGCATGTCGGCTCGAGGTAATATTTTTTCTCTACAAACCATATAAATAGAATATCAAGCATTTCATTTTTTCATCACCAATTCTCTTAGGAATTTCGCACATTTTGGAGAAAAGTGCAAAATTGTATGACAGAAAAATTCTCGGCATCTTCACTAAAATTGACATATCTTTCTCATCCAGAATCGGAATTACAAAATTATTGGATCGTTGGAAAGATTGTTACAAGGGCTATGCGATGACAGGATCTATAGGTTATCTTTGTCTTTCTAATGTTTCTTAGTCTTGTGATCTTCAAAATCGTATGGTTAATTCTGTTGGGTTTCTCTTGTAATGGCACATGTCTCTCATGGATAGAGTTCATCTTTAATCTTAGTATGTGAGGCTATATATTGATATATCTCTTTAAAGTCATTCAATATGTTATGGAAGCTATGGTGATGGTTTTCTTGCCATATATCTTGATGTGATACTGATATAGATCTTGATGATTATCTTAGGTGTTGTTGGCATAGATCTTGGTGTTTATCTTGATTGTTGTATAAGTGTAGTATTGAATGAGAAGTTTACATGTAAGTATTAGATATTGTGAGTTATTTATTTGATCAACCTAAATGTTTTCTTTGCAAACTAGTTTTGCAAGTGTCGATCACTGTCACTTTGACCTAAGTGGAGTTGGATTGTTAATGACAACCTTTGACAGTGTTGTAAGTGATTATTTGCTTGATATTTGTTTGATTTGTTGAGTTGATTTGAGTAGAGTGAAAAATCCTTTTGTGTCTAAGAGTTTATGATATTGATTGAGTTTGACATAGTTGGTTAAGTCTTTTATCTTATTGGTTGAGGTTATTTGGTTGAAGTATATCATGTTTAACTGTCAAGTATTCCTTGACTGTGATTGAGGTTGGTTGTGGTGTCATTGAGTTGACTGTGTTTGGAAAAAGTTTTGTTGACAGTATGTGAAGTCTCTTGGTTGTTCAAATGTGTCTTTGACTTGATGAACTAGGCCAAGTAAGAAGGGTTGGTTGACTGTCAGAGCACTTAATTAGGTTAACACAAATATATGATTGATTTGGCACAGGTACACAAGCATCTTGGTATAGTTGAGAAAGATTGGGACAATTTGCCTTATGTGCAGTTGGTTTGACTCAGATTGGATGAGTTGTATGAGCAATTGGTTTGACCCAGGTGGACTAAGTTTGGTGTGAAGAATCAGATTAACTGACTTGGTTGATGTGAGAAACAGATTGATTGGTATAGGTTGATTATACATGTTGATGAATATTATGATACAGTGGACATTTATCGGTTGATGAGTAGTGAATAGATAATGAGCAGTGGTTAGTAGTGGTAGTGGTTGTGTAGTTTGTTACAGATTGTGCACTGTGGTATAGGTTTTGTAGTGTGGTACATATTGTGTAGTGTAGCACAAGTGTTGATTAACAGGTTCACGGGATCAGTGTGGTTGTGGTTTAGCATTTTATATCTTCATATCAAGGTGTCAGGATGGGGCAAGGAAATGAGTTTGTAGCCTCCTTCCGGTTGAATCCAGAAAACTAGGGAGTTGAAACTTCCTTCAGGTTGTAACTTGTAAATCAGGGGGTCATTTCCTTCTTCCATTTGAAGCTTGAAAATTGAAGTCTTTGTAATAAGGGGGTTGTTGCCTCCTTCCATCTATTTTTGGAAAACTATTTTAAAAAAGCTTCCGTGGTTTTTCCCGCAAGACTTGGGTTTCCACGTTAAAATCTTGTGTATTGTGTTGCTATGCTTTCTATGTGATGATGATGATATGATGATGATAACAATGTTGATGATGATATAATGATAATGTGATAATGAATAATATTGAATAATTTGTTGATTATAAAAGTTGAAAAATTAATCAAGACTGCACACACATATTCACGCCCCCTCTCTGTGTTCCTGGTGTGTCCAACAGTTATTTGTGGAGCTTCGAATGGATATTCAAGTGATTCATGATGCTCAACAGATTACGTCTGCAGAAACACACCAGGAAGTTGTAACACTTCAAGATTAACTAGACATCGGATTGGTAGGGGTAGAAATCAATGATGCCGATATACGGCTACAGAGCTGGGTTTTGGAAGGACCCCCTATTGGAATGATTGGGGTATATGGTATGGGTTAACCTATGTCAAGGTTTGTCACAATTTTGATCATGTAATTTGGGTTACAATTGCTCAATTTCCAATTGTGCATATACAAAATGATATTGCTTCTACAATCAAATTAGATTTGGCTAACTTTTCGGCTGATATGAGGAAGATGAATTTGTATGCATATATGAAGACCAAGAAATTATTTTTTGTTTTAGACGACATGTGGAGCACACTTGATCTAAAGGAATTGGGCATGGAATTTGGGGAAAACAAAGGGAGAAAAGTTGTATTCACACCCCGAAATAGAGATTTAGAGATCTGATTCGAGAAATGGATGCAAAACAGTCCATCCAATTACAACCTTTACTACTGAAGGAGGCTTGGGAATTATTTTGGAAATTAGCTTTCGAAGACGACCATGTTCCAGAAGATATACATAATATTGCGCGACAAGTGGCTCAAGAGTGTAAAGGGTTGACATTGGAGATCTGTTGATGAGTGGAATTTTGCTTTAAAGAAGATACAAAAGGTGGATTCAAATTTTCCAATTATTCACCCTCGAATTGGAAGAGAATTGTATCATCGATTAAGATGGAGCTACTAAAGTTTTCCCCATGACAATTTGAAAAATTGCTTTGTTTACTGTGCCATGTTTGAAGAACATGTCCGAATTATCTTGAATAAGTTTGTACAAGCATGGATTGTAGAAGGTTTTCTGAAGACAAAAGAAGATGTTGAGTATGACTATTTCTTACAGATGGAGTACAACTATGTACAGTTACTTGAAAATCTTTGCTTATTTCGGGTGGTGAAGGTTATTAATGAGCTTCCCATTGTAGTTCATAATGTTATTAATGACATGGAAATTTATATTGGATGGAATGAGGAGAATTGTGTATTGAGGACAAGTCAAAGTCTTCAAAATTTCCTCAACATCCCATCTTTGAATAACTACAAACAAATATTAGTATGCGATAATGATATTAGGTCGTTGCCTGCAAAGGATTTAAGATGTCCCAAATTGGTTTCTTTATTCTTGTCCAGAAACAGTTATTTAAAATAAATTCCAGGTGCATTTTTAAGTCAACTTCAACTGGTTGAGGGTATTGAATCTTTGGCATCTATCGATAAAATCATTGCCAACATCACTATGGAAATCGACACAACTTCACTATCTCATATTCACCGTGACTAAGATTGAAGAGACAGGTAATATTTCATGTCTACAATTCCTGAATCTTGACTTTTGTCAAACTCTACAAGAGTTTCCTTCTCAAATAGGAAAAATTCAAAATCTAAAGTCCCTTGATCTTTGGGGTTGTATAAATTTAAGAGTGATCCCTGATGGGATTACACAGCTTTCAAACTACCAGATTTTACATGATTGAAATATGATTTATGAAATTTGAGAGATTTTACATGATTGAAATTTGTAGAATGCGCCTTTGGGCACAATTAAGATTTGGATTTACATTTTCAAACACATATCTCGAACTTCATAATTGAAATAAATTATTTGGAACTATTCTATACAAACTTATTATTTTGATGGAACTTTAATGATGAAAGTTCAATGTAGTCCCTTTAAACCATGAATACAAAATTCAACTAAGTTATTATACTTTCATATAGGCAGTATGCCATTGTAATGGATTCAACATTGACTCCCTACCACTTCATTTGACTAATTAATAGTTTGTATCTCACTTTTGCACTATAATCAAAGTTTTTATAATTCATGATTTTATGCATTCATATTATCCAAAAAAGTTTTTTTCATATTTTTTTTCGCTCATTATCACAAGATCGATGACGAAATGCTTGTTTTCCAGAAAGAGCATTTAATTTACATTTACTTCAATATATTTCTTTGTAATATTGTCTCTGCCTCCATTGCATCACCCTCCACTACCTCTAATGAACCTCCCTTCATTATCTCTGCTTACAATGCACCACCCTCCACTATCTCTTCTTCCAATGCACCTCCTTTGTGTTCATCTATACACCACCCTCCACTACCTCTAATGAACCTCCCTTCATTATCTCTGCTTACAATGCACCACCCTCCACTATCTCTTCTTCCAATGCACCTCCTTTATGTTCATCTATACACCGCCTTCATGACTCTATCTTTGCTTACAATGTGCCACCCTCCACTATCTCTTCTTCCAATGCACTGCCTTTGTTTTTATCTATACACCGCCTTCTTGACTCTATGCAATGCTTAATTAATTGTTTGGACATGTTTTCCATTGTTTTAATGTTTGGGAACTCAGTTAGTTGGATCCAGACTAACCAAAGTAGAAATACATCCTACCCTAGATGCTCTATGTTTTGGTTCTACTTAGGCTTCTCCTCATTTACATGGGGTACCACTATCCCATACACATGTGAATGGACACTATATCTTACTCAGTCATCAAAGGATCATGGATTGATTGGATAAACTAGTTATGAAACTGAAACAGGTTGTGTTTCTTCAACTGTTGCCTTTATGGAACTACTGGCTCTTGGTAAACTAGATATGGAATTCGAATTGCATCTACATCCAATGTTGTGGTATATGGCCCTTACTCTTTACTAGGAAAGGACATTGGATGAGGCTATGGCTCTTGATCTAGAAATGAATTTGGACCTGGAACTGTTAGGTAAAAATTATTCATATGCCCATAATTCCTCATGCAACCAACAATAATATATTCCTCCTTCACAAAAACATACAAACAACGTATCTAGCTCACAACTTTCGCAATCTCTCTCTTAAAGCATAATGTGCTCTGATACCATGTTGAATACATAGTCACAAGACAATGGGTGAATCTATTGTGACTATATGATTTCTCTCTCTTAACTACTACATTATATACTTTATTTTGTTAGTAAGTAATATTTTTGTTTCTCCTTACAAAAAATTATATTTCACATTATCAAAAGACGTAGAATATATTTTCGATTCCCTTCAACAACAACATCTGAGATGAAAAATCAATATCTTATTGTGAATAAATTTAAAAGAAAATTCCTATGCAATGAAAGGAGCCTTACACTTAATTCATGTTTGTTATTAAATATATTTATTGATTCTTTCATTTTTTAGATGTTTTCACTAATTTGTTAGGGAGCTGTAAAAAAACCCATAACTCTTCACCGTGCAATGGCAAGTTAAAGAAACAAAATTATGAGCATGCCATACAAAGTAAAATACAACGGAGAAATTTTTAGTCAGGATATCTTGGTCAATACATAGGAAGGACATAAATTGTATTTTGATCTATCTTATAACACTAGTACATTTTGACCAAAAATCCGACGGCCTTCATGTCGGATTTTCGACACTTCCCTGTCGCATGTACGACACTTAGTTTTTTTTTGAAGCGTCGGAAACTTGGCGTCGGTTAAGCGACACTTAAGTAACCGTCGCTTAAGAGACACTTAAGTAACCGTCGCTTGAATTTAAATCGTCGCTTATCCGACACTTATTAAGCGACAATGACGAAAATTTTGTAGAACTTTTGCACCCACAGGCGTCGCTTAAACGACGGCTACAAAGACTAACTGTCGGATATGCGACGGTTGCTAAGCGTCGCTTAAGCGACGGAGACAAAGAAAAGCTGTCGAATAAACGACGGCTACAAATACTAACTGTCGGATATGCGACGGTTTCTAAGCGTCGCTTAAGCGGCGGAGACAAAGAAAAGCTATCGGATAAGCGACGGTTGCTAAGCGTCGCTTAAGCGACAGCTGTGATTTAAAAAAAAAAAAAATATTTGCAAATTAGGATCCCAATGTTTGGCACTAAAGGATAATTTATACAATGTATGTGATTCCTTATTAGTAGATTGCATGTCCATTAATTGTATATTGATAGCAAGTATCCTATTTACATCAGTGACATCCATTAGTTGACGAGGTTTTCCATGGAAGGAGAAGATGTCTCCACTTCCTTTTAGGGTGAACATAAGTGGGATATTCCTTGACTGTACAACAAAAGAGCTCCCGCCAGAGGATAAGGCTAGAGATTTCTTAACTCCTTGATCTATGTTTAACATTAAAGTGCTTGATTAAAATTCTTGTTTCTTCTCCTTTGTGGAAACAGATTTATGACCAAAGTTCAATAAAATTCCAAGATCTGCAGGATCAATGGCAGAACAGCGAATATAAAGAAGGAAAAGGGCTAATGCCTGCAAAAGAATCAAATTTCTGAAGGTATCAGGAATAAAGGAAGGAAAAGGTATCGGTGATCTTTCTACTATATAAATTTTTTAAGTTGTTCCAAAAGAAGAAAGGAGAGGAGAAAGAATAAACCATGAGAGTGTAGACCGCAATAGCTGCATACTCCAATGTATCACTGCCTAAAAAGGGTGCAAAGAATGCATAAAAGGCAACTGCCAGCAAGAAGAACACTGTAATAGCTACAACCTGCTCAAGCAACACAGAATCAGTCTCTATACAATCAATTTCTGACAAAACTTTAGATAACCAAAAAATAATAACAACACACCATAAACTTATTGCAAGAGGATTCCCGCAATTTTCTCTTATCAGAACAAAATATAAAACCAGATCAACCAATTTATTATTAATTGTAATTTTTCAACTACCAATGATCAATGATTCCAGGAAACTGTTACCAGTAGAGTGCAAACCCATTCCTAGTGTCCTAAACATTTCCAGTTGCCAGATACCATTTCAAAAAGTGTTTAGCGATACTAGGAAAACATTCAGCGGTTTCCAGCAATTTCCAGAAACCTCTGAGGCAGTTTCCAGCCATTTACAGAACCCTCTAGCAGTTTCTTGAGCATTTCCAGAAACTGTACAATTTCCAGCAAATGTTCACTTCTCTTAAAACTCCAAAATGAGAAATAAAAAATAAGACCCTACACTTTCCCTAAAAATACCCACTAACCCTAAAATAAAAGCTATTGAAGTAGCTAAGTTGCATGAAACTTGGAAGCATCTCCAAGTTTGTGAAACGGGAACATCTGGAAATGTGACCCCCCCAAAATGGGTACGTCCGGGGAAACGAGAATATAAAAAATGCAAAAAATATAGATATATAGTTTTTTCAAAATAACGCATCATCTTGCAAAAAAAATAAGAATGATACACATAAATGACACTACAGAAGGAGAAGATTGCATGATGCAAAATCCTATAGCTTGGCGTGCTTGACTAAATGCCAATCCTGTACCCTCATACATGATAGAATCCAGTGGAAACTGTTAAGTCTAATGAATATTGAATGGGATCTGAAATTCTACTTTCTCCTTATGAAGTCTGAGGAGGTTGAAACTTGGAACCACTCTCAAACATCCTGAAACAATTTATGGTAATGTTAAAAATTTAAGTAAAAGGATAGAAAGGTAAGATAAAGGACAGAAAAGGAAAGATAAAGGAGACTGTCACTTTTACTTTAAGAATTTAATATTAACATTAATTACAAGGTGACAAACTCCTTAGAGCCCAATCCCCAATCTATATTTGGTTTTAAAGGCTCATTGGGATGAACAAGGCGATAGTTTCTGCGAGTTCCACATCCGTCACCAGCACTTGGCTGGCCCTGGAAACTTCCAAAACATGCATGAAATGTCTCCGAAAATGGCCAAAACACCTTGGAAATATACTTGGCCGTACCGTATGGCGTTTCCAGATTTAACAAGGTCAGATCCAAGTCTCTGTGATAGATATGGC
>LPNX010697270.1:58686-80665 GCA_001517045.1 Pseudotsuga menziesii
TCATATAATATTGTGTAACTCTATTACAAGTCTTGCAATTGGATGAATAAATGAATATTTCATTTGATAGTCTATGTCTTTTTCTATTATATATTTCAAATGGTTATATATTATCTCCTTTATTTATGTCTAAACCATTGGGTGATGCATAGTTATTATAAGATGTTATAATGATTAATTCCCATAGTTAATTTGATAGTGTTGTATTTTGTTGAGTAGAAGAACAATATAAGTTAAATGGATGTTGGTAAAGTTATCTAAAGGGGTTGTGGAAATCCTAATATATCTCCCTTAAATCTATATACTGTTGGCCATGATTCGAGTGAGATATTCTTATCTTTGGGAAGATTGGATACACCAACACATTTAAACTACAATGTCTCTTTTGTTGGTCATGTATGAGAACCCTAGTCTCCATCAAATTCCAACAAAACCTTAGGCCCTAAACCTCACTTATTGAGCTTAATCACATGGACAACACATGTAAAACATAAGAAAAACTATCTCTAAGGGGTCCTTGGCTCATAAGCGTCGCTTAAGCGACGCTTGATAGGCTAGCTGTCGCTTAAGCGACGCTTGCTAGGCTAGCCGTTGCTTAAGTGACGCTTATGAGCCTAGCCGTCGCTTAAGCGACGGTTATTACCAAATCTTTAAAAAAAAATTTAACTTTCTTATTTTTGGTGAGTTTAAAAGAAAAAATCCATGCGCCGTCGGAAGTAACCGTCGGATTTTGGGTCGAAATGTAGTAGTGTATATAAGTATTATTTCCTAATTGTAGTTTACAATAAGAACCTGGCATATTTGCAATGAACAAGATTTATAGCTTTTGCTTCTAAACTTATTATATCATTTTTTACTTTATCTTCCAATTTTGTAGATAATAATGTCCTTGGGAAACAATGAAATATCCAAAACATCTTTCCCACCCATCTAATTCCAAGTCTACATATAAGAAAATGAATAAATTACTCAACAACTAGATCAAGATATGTTGGGAGAAGACACATATCTCAAAAAAAGAATCTTCCCTCAACCTCACAAAATAAAAATATTTGTAGTTAGACATTGAAAGATAAGGAATTATTGGTCACTGCAGAATTGCAACTTTGCAATTTGTTAGTCCTATTTATTACATCCTACAATTTGACATTTTTAATTATTATTAAAAATTATTTTTATTTGTTAATTGCTTGAATATGTGAATATATAAGAGAATCAACTTTCCTTGGATATTATAATGCCAAACTTTACAATTATGTATAATCACTACTACAATAATTAATATCCAACTAAACAAAATATACTTGGATCAATGACAAAAAAATTGTTGATCAAGACAACATAAATTATATAAAGGAAACTTATTTAAATCCAATATACAACACAAGCTTTACAACATTTGTATTTTTACCAAAGTAAATATTATGAGTAGTGGATACCTAAGGAAGATAATAACATGTTGTATTAAGCTATACAAATATCAAAATTCGAACTATAATGCATCATTGATCAATACATAATCAAAGTTATCATAATTCAACTATCCTATTTGTTTAAGTAAAAGAAATAAACAATCTATCATCCCAACATTATCATATCACTAAATGTGATATACATCAGACCAAATTTATTTATCCTCTAAAGGGGAGGTGGAGGGACACTATTAAAAGTTATTTTTCCCTTAAAATTATATTACATTTTTCTCTTATATGGGTGTTATTCTTTTTTAGGTGTACCTATCACTTTATTTTTGTAGTATTATGGTGACCAAGTGTTGTTGTTGTGTATTGGGTCACTATCTACATGTTATTTAGACTTGAAATATTGTTGTGTATCAAATCACTTTCTACATGGTATTTAGAATTGCAATTTTGTTGTATATTGGGTTAATATTTGCATGGTATATAGACTTAAAATTTGTGATTCTTCTATTTTAAAGAACGAATTTACCATTACAATTTTGTCTCCTACTTTGTAGTATTAGTAGAAAAAAGTGTTTAACTACAAGAAAATGTTATACTATTTAAAAGCCAACACTAGAGAATAAAATAATAATATTTTGACATTTTATCTCTAAGAATGTTAGAATGTAGTATTAGTAGTATACAAGTAGTTGTGATGATTCACTAATTAACTAGGATTTTGTCCATAATTGAGCAATACATAATCCAAGCTATCATAGTTCAACTATCATATTTGTTTAAGTAAAAGAAATAAACAATGTGGCATCCACACATTATCATATCACTAAATGTGATATACATCAGACCAATTGTATTTATCCTCTAAAGGGGAGGTGAAGGAGGGACACTATTAAAAGTTAGTTGTCCCTTAAATTATATTGCATTTTTCTCGTATATGGGTGTTATTCTTTTTAAGGTGTACCTGTCACTTTATTTTTGTAGTATTTTGGTAACCAAGTGGTGTTGTTCTGTATTGGGTTACTATCTACATGGTATTTAGACTTGAAATATTGTTGTGTATCAAGTCACTATCTACATGGTATTTAGATTTACAATTTTGTTGTATAAAGGGTTAATATTTGCATGGTATTTAGACTTGAAATTTTGTGATTCTTCTATTTAAAGAACGAATTTACCACTACAATTGTGTACTCTACTTTGTAGTATTAGTAGAAAAAAGTGTTTAACTACAAGAAAATGTTATACTATTTAAAGGCCAACACTAGAATAAAATAATAATATTTTTACATGAAAATAGGATTTATTCTGCTTCTAAGAGTGAAATTGGAAGTGAACACAAAAATGCGAGAAACATAAAAAAGGACAAAGACCGAGTAGAAGTCCTTTGTTCAATGAAACACTTTAGTTGAGGATATATTATTGAAGCTCGGGAATTGAAAGGAATGCTACAACTTTGTATTTTTTCTATTGTAGTTATAAAAATGATGAGTTCCTAGTTTAAAACCATTAATATTGCTTCAAAGGAATCAATGGTTCTTTGGTTAATTATTATTTTGAGTTGAAGTATATCATATACCATTCATTTTTCCACCTCTATTCAACAACTTAAATCAGTATCTTACTCTTTTGATTGAGTTCCAATTTACTCTTGGAGTGGATTTCTAATGGAATGGTTAGTTTGAAATTTGTACATTTAATGTTGGATTTTATTTTTGTCGAATTTACTACATTATGCATTTGAATATATTTGAACACTTCAAAAAATTACACTTTCTATACAATCGTAGGTAGCTCAAAATGAGCATACTCCATATAATTTTGAATTTTTATGCATTTTTTGAAGTATATTGTCTAATGCTACAACTTACTATAAATTTAGAATCAAACTATCCTTGGAGAACAAGTAACTCGTTTAGGATGCTTAACTTGTGACCTATCATGTTCACCAACCACAAGTTAAGTTAATTAAGTGGATGTGCTATTATATATGTTTATGAGTGATATGAAACTATTATGATGTCAAATGTGTTTACAAAGGTCGTCGTCACTAAATTATATTAAATTTGTAAACTATTTTATAAAATTTTTATTGTATCTTATTGATATTTAATACTTATTTTTGTCACTAAACTATAGCACATATCCCTCTCAGCACTATGCTACTACATATTGATGCATGCATTCTTATTTCTTATCCTTTTTGAGAAAGAGACACTTTCAGTTTCACCCCTATCCTACAACACAATCCATATATTCCGATTTTTAATATTAATTTTTATGAGAAAGATGGACGCTTCTCCTCCACTCAAACTCTAGAAATACACCTCAATCTAATAAAATGCTACAAACTAGCACAACTATAAGTAAAGTGGCTGGTGAATTCCCATAGGCACAATCAACTACTTAGTTTTGTGAAGATAGCTAATTGTTAAACAAAGGCTAAAATACATAATTTATATCCATTATTCATACCAAATTGTGAGAGTTAATATAAGCACAAAACAAGTACCAACAAAACAAAAAGAAAAATTGATATGAAAAAACAAAAACAAATTGTTTCCTTTTTTTTAAACCATCCTTTAACTGAAGCTTATTTAAATTTTAATCAATATGACTTTAAGCATAACAAGATACAACTACCGTGAAATGAATCCCTGCAATACACTTGTTACATTTAGGTTAATCTTATTGATCCGCTCAAACAAGTAAAAAATATACATATCCGCGTACTAAAAAAACAAATTGCTTCCCTTTTTTACCCAATTTTTTTAACCACCCTTTAACTGAAGCTTATTTAAATTTTAATCAAGATACATTTAAGCATAACAATACACAACTACCCTAAAATAAATCCATGTAATGCACTTGTTACATTTAGGTTAATCTTATTGATCCGCCCAAACAAGTTCAAAATTTACATTTCCGAGTAATAAAAAAATAAAATAAAAGATCCATAAACCTAAGAAGAATTTCTAATTTGGTATTTCTGTAAATGAAGACTTATGAAAAGAGACCAATCTAGTCAACCATCCAACCACGTAGGGTAGAGGCGTGAGAATAAAAATAATTGAATCATCCATCCAATGACCTTGGTCGGACTTCGACCTCGTCGATAGTCAAGTCAACATAATCCGCTTAGAGTTTGTTTTTCATTAATATTAAATTATTTTTGAAACTCTTTGTGCACACTAAATTATCTTTGCTTTTGAATGTCCAGGGTTGGAATTTGATGGTAATTTTCCTGTTACAAGGCATTTTCCCATAAAATACAGGTAAACATTTTATGAAACTGTCTATATAAAGGGCCAATTAAGTAATTAAGTAATTGGCTTGTCTAGCTGGAAGTCACGAGGGACCAAGGTCCATGGTAATGTCTACACTGGTTTGGTATTTATGTAAATTTACTATTCAAGTATTCACACTGCCCTGGAAAGGCCTAAGAGTTAATGAATGGATTAACTCCTTTGCGGGTAACAAGTTTATGGATGATAGATGGTAATGGGTTTATGGATGATGGACGGTAATGGACTGGAGTCTAGTACTAAAACTTGAATTAAAATTCACACAGTCCCACTATTGATCCATTTACAACACCGATTCAACAGCAAGAAAAGTTAGCCTCCCATCCCATGTTTAGAATTAGTATTGTAGAAATTCATACTCGACTCTTTGGAAGAAACCATAAAGGAAAATGGTACACATCGTATCTACTCTGAGATCTGGCTGTAACAAAATATAATTTTGATCAGTGTATTGTTCAGGGATAGAGTTTTATCTATTTAAGAGATATGTTGTGTTCTCTCATGGTATGATTGAAAGTTATATGTTACCATTTTTGTTGTGCCTTGTTTCGATAGAGAGATTTGCATAAAATGAGAATGAGTTGTTTCTATTGGTTTTGTGTTGTTAGGTCCTTGATGGTGGAGATTGTGTTTTCTTGAAACTGTAAAACAAAACGAGGTGTTGTTTAAGGGGAAAATTCAACCCACCGCCTTTGGATGTTGTTGGAAGGAAATTTTTTGTATTCATGTATATGTTAGTTGCATCAATATACTCGCAAACTACTCATTAATGACTGTTTAAAGAGTGATAATTGTTATGCATTGCATAGAATTCCTTTCATGGTAATAACTCACCCCAAATTGTGCAAACTCAGTGCTATAGGGTGCTTATTTTTTTTAATAAAGCTCCATTTCTGAAAGCTATTTTATGTTAATAAAATTTCATTGATGAAGGGTCGTTTTTTCATGAAAATGTTGTGTGACGAGGAAAATAAACATTCGAAATGTCAAATTTTTTTTGTTTGAAGGGTAGATATAAAATGAAATTCCAAACCTGATCACTGTTACAGCTTCTCGACATAAATTATCTTCGCTTCCCATCACTCTTATTGCCTCTCCTACTGGCTTGATTGTGGGAAAATAAACTCCTCTTACGGCAGCATCATCATCCCTATTGTTAGCATTGTTTTTACTTTGGTATTGTTGTATTGGTTTGGCTTCTTATACTGTTTCAGCGCAAAAGAGGATTATCCATCTTATAAACACTGCGCTCCTTCCATGTGTGGCGATTCGAGCATCCAATATCCATTCATAAAATGTGGTAATGAATCTACTAACTGTTCAGATGACCAGATCATTTAAATTAACTTGTCCAATTGGGATAACACTAATGTAATCCATGGAAACATCATAAATTTCCCTCAATTCCCATACTATGAAGTTGGACATTGGCCCAAAATCCTATTTTCCATATTTGAGTCCACCACTTCCTTTTCCTTTAATGCAAAATGAGTTACCCTCTTCAGTAACGCCCATTATCTCTTGACATTAAGTGGTGCCACCACCTTTACCCTTTGGTCAAGAAGCGGTTCCACCTTGGTAACACTCTGTCTACATAGAGGAAAAGTAGTTATTGAGTTTTAAAAAGAAAAGAATATTCATGAAGCTTCTCGAAGGAAGACTTCGTGGCACCCTCATCCCTACTCTTGTGGACCACCTGGACTTGAGATCCCCCATAGTAGGATCTCCGTTCCACCACATCCACCATTTTCCCAACCATTCCTATCCTCCAAAGGCCTATAAAACCTGGATCATCCCCCATGGTTGAGAGAGAGAAAAGTTATGTTGTTGCACTAAGGTTCTGGCCAAATCTAGGGTGCGCATAGAAGGAGCAAGTTGGGGATTTTAAGGACAAGATATGGCATGTGAAGGAGCATCACAACACTAAGGAAATGGTTGTAATCTCTCTTCTTCATTTTTAATGCAAAGATGGTTCCTTTCCCATAAAATGTATTATGTTGCAATCATTCATTTTATTATAGGATTCCTTAGTCAGTAATATGGAATTGTAGACCATTTTCTGGCACCTTTGATCTTGCTTGTTTGTTTGATGTGTTTGTGCAGGTACATCCGTGGTCATTTGTACCACTTGGAAATGTACAAATGACCTTTAAAGTTCGTTTATGGACTTTAACTTGTTGGTGACGGTTTTCTTACTCATTTCTAGCTACCCATACGTTACGAAACTAGTACGGATATTTTGACCTCACTTCATCAAAATAATTCCACGCATATATCGGATCATATTCATGAGTGGAGGAGACAGCGAAGACTTATTAAATCTCCTATCCCAGACCAGTTGTTGGATGATTGGTTCACGGAATCCTTGTTTCCTCCCATTTCCCGTGATGTGGCTATGGGTGGATCTGCTTCTACGGTTTCTACCGAGGTGAACGCTATTCAAGGTATGTAGACACTCGATAATAAGAATAAAGGAAAAGGAAAAGGTAAGAAACCTGGGAAAAAGTTGGAGAATCCCAAGGCTACGGCCCCATAGAATGACAATTAAGGAATGAGGAAGGCTAAGTATCCCTGCCTATTGTGTGGTGGTGACCACTTCATGAAGGATTTCCCTCATCGTGAAGAGATTTAGTAAATTTTTCAAAAGTAACCCTACATTGGTAGTGCTTACCGACCCCTTTCCGTCTCAACAACAATTGATAGATCATATGTCTTCTCAAGGAACCTCTAATTCTATGGAAGAAATCCAAATGATATCCTCGGAAACCATTAGCTTGACTACTCATAGTCATTCATATAACAAACCTGCAGAGAAGAAGGATGAGAATAGGCTACTTCCGAGAAAGCTCCTTCCACTAGTTCTTCTTCTTTTTCATCTAACAACCCTCTTACAATCAAGAAACCTAATCTCGACTTGATTTTGCATCCACCTAAGAGTACTCTTCGGATATATGTTTTTAATCCAAATGCTCGAGCTGCACAATTCTACAACGTTGTTGAATATTTCGCTCAAGCACCTTGCACAATGTCTACCCTGGAGGTACTCCAAAGTAGTCCCACGTAGCGCAAAAACTTGTTGACAACTTTAGGATCCTTAGAACTAGAAAACACTAATTTGATTCATTTTAATGTGGATAATTGCAAGTCTATACTACCCCGCTAGCTTGTGTTTCAAATCACGACCAGATCAGTTGGGAGAAAGGTCCAAAGGACCGTTTTTGATGAAGGAGCTTCCACCTTAGTATTTTCTATGACTTACTGGAGAGCCATCGGTTCTCCCGAATTTACGAAGTCACCCACAACCTTAAAAGCTTTCCACGGACGAGGTTTCCAACCTCATGGTCTGTTACTGGCCCTTTCGGTCGAACTTGGGGGAAAGACTATTTCCATTCAAGTGGAGGTAGTCGATGCTCCGTTGGAATACAATCATCTATTGCAGAGAAACTGGTTCTATGCTATGATGGCTGTCACCTCGACAGTTTTTTGGACTCTCCAATTCCCTCATTTAGGGAATATTGTGACCATCGATCAAATCAATTTTTGTTCAACGGATGTTACTACCCCCACTGCAAATAATGTTCCTATGCTAGGTCAATCCCCTCCACCTTATCAATCGGTTGGGGTAGGTATGTTGAAGGATTCAACCCTCATTTGAGTGCTCCCCTCAACTCCTCCTAGTACACAAGTGGCAACTATTAACATGATTTCCATGACCAGCCACAGTCCTAGAGGAAAAGAAGTTGTCGAGTCATCCTCTCTAGGCCCTTACCAAGCACTCTATGATGTTGTTCAATCTGCTTTTGATGTCCATTCTAATGATGTTCATCTAGTGGCTTCGGATCCTTACCACTTGCCCTAGTTACTAGAGTGTGGGGAACAATGCTAGAGTTTAACTACCACTTACTACATGTGCATGCATAATTTTGGGTGCCTCCTAGACCAATCCCTACATTTTAGGAGCCACTGGGAGTCCCAGTACCAACCTCCATTAGTTAGTTGGATTTGGAACTAGTTAGTCTTAGTTAGCTTCCAGTTACTTTCAGTTAGATCACAATCAGTTAGCTAGCATTATTTATTTGGCTAATTCATGGCTGCATGTGGAGTAGGCACCTTTGCCCACCTACCACACTCAGTTGCACTGATTTAACTGGTTATTACTGATTGTATGAGTTGGTTGGACATCTGGGAGTTGATCTATTGAACTCCTATATTGATTGAGACACCATGAGTTAGGTAGTAAGTTAGATACAGTCATATCCAGTTGGTAGATTCAAATTTCTCCCTAATGCATTCGAATTCTTCCTTTATGTAAAATATTGTGACACTATATTCAATTAATGACAATGATACTGTAATTACCTGAACTACACTCATCTGTTTTCTATGTGGTTTGTTTTGTTCAGTTTGTATCTTCATTCTCCCTTTACTGCAATCATAATTCAGAACTATCTGCTTGAAGATCTAAATGACACTTCAATGCTAATATGGTATTAGAGCCTTCTCAGTAAGGTTTCATGTTTGTTTCTCTCCATTGAACATCAGAAAAAGTTGGGTTTCCACAGAAGTCCCCTATGATGATTAGCTAGCTCTGAATTTATTTAGAGCAGCTGTGAGGGCATGACAGACCCTAAAAACATGTTCATGTCGAGAGTAAAAGCATGATTCTAATAGTTCAAATGTTTTAGTGTGTTTTGCAGTGAAAATCTATAGGTGCTACATATCTTGTGTGAAGTTTTGTGATCTCTCAACCGAAAGAATTATGGATTCTCAATCTCCTACTCCTCAGATCCTTACAACTTCCAATTATCTTGATTGGAGGATTGATATGCAATTGGACTTGTCCAAGCATGGATACCATAGGATAGTACTTGGAAGAGAGGTTGAGCCTCATTAACCTCTTGAAAGAAATAAGTTTTTGAATCGCTTAGATGAAACATTCAGTTTCCTATGCACTTATATATCCAAAGATCTCCTCTTACACCTAGAAGGTTTGAGGACACATAGAGAATCCTGGGAGAAGCTTGAAGACTTTTTTGGAAAAGAATACGAGCTTCAGGGACACCTCATGGAGAATGAGTTGGTAGCCTTACATCCTAGAAGTTTTGAGAATGTCCTTTGCATACTTAGCAAACTCGATTCTGAGTATTTTGTATTTGTTTCTATATTTCATTCCAAGCGGGAGGGATTTCCTGATTGGAAAATTCCTTCATTAGATTATTTTTCCGATTCCTTAATCATGGAGCAAGAGAAATTGATCCGAATGGGATTCATCAAGACCTCCAAAGATCAATCTCTCCTAGTTACTGACTCTTCCAAAGCACAAGAAAAGGGGAAATAAAAGAAGAAGGATCCAAAAGCAGTTGATTCGAAGCCTAAATAGAATCAACAAACTTCCGAAGGGGCCTCCGGCTCTAAGAAAAAAAGTTTGAAAAGAAATTATGTCCTATTGTGAAAAGGGTTACCATCTTGAATATTATTGTATGAGGAAGCAACTTGATGAAATGTCAGTTCTTCTCAAGCAGCATAACATTGCTCCCCGACAAAGAGCAAAGAATCCTGGTGAAGAATCACAGACAGAAGATGATGAAAGGTGTCATGCTTTGAAAGCAAGCCTCTCTCAATATACAACATACATAATTGATTCTAGGTATTCCAACCACATGGTTTCCTCCAAAGAATCCTTCTTGACCTTCACACTATCAAAGAGGCCTAACATTCACATGGGAGATGATTCCCAAATTCCAACAGAAGGAAGGGTCTCAGTCATAGTGAAGCATGGTGATTTCAAGAATGTCCTTTATGTGCCCTCCCTTGCTGCTAGCATGATTTATGTTTATCATATGACTCATACAAGATCTCCCAAGAGAGTTACATTTGATTCAGAGACAGTTGATATTAAAGAAAAAACCACTGGACAGCTTATAGCGAAAGGTATTGCAAATCACTCTACCAAAGCTTATGAGTTCTCACATTTCTTACTTGTATCTCCTCCTACAACTTTATTGTCTCATGCTAAAAACACCAACATGATTTGGCATGAGATATTTGGTCATCTCAATTTCAAATATCTGCAGCAATTCCACAATGATAAATTGGTTGAAGGTTTTCCCTCCATCCAAATTTCCAATGGAGTATGTGCTGGTTGCTTGGTAGGTAAGCATAAAAAAAGGTATGATGTTGGGAAGGTACATAGAGCTGCCTCTATACTTGATTTGATACATAGTGATGTAAATGGACATATTCCCACAAACTCCATTAATGGTTGTAGGTACTTCCTCACCTTTATTGATGACTGTTCTAGGTATTGCTGGATCTACTTCATGAAACAAAAACCAGAAGTTTTTGAGACTTTTAAAGTTTTTAAGGCTATGGTTGAGAATAGTTTCAATAAGAATATCAAGTCAATAAGATCTGATAAAGGAGGAGAGTACATTAAAGGATATTTCCAGATTTTCTGTGAATCAGAGGGGATTCTAATGGAACACTCAGTTCCATACACACCACATCAGAATGGTGTGGCTGAGAGGAAGAACAAACAACTGAAAGAGATGGAAACAAACCTTGTCCACGCCAAACATATAACTCCTTCTCTTTGGACTGAAGCAATAAACTATGCTTCGTATTTGCAGAATAGGGTGCCCCACAAGTTAGTGGTTGGGGTCACTCCATTCTAAGCACTGCATGGGAATAAGCCCAATGTCTCTTATCTAAGAGTTTTTGGTTCCAAAGATTGGGCCAGAATACCACTTGACAAGAGGAAGGCCTTCGAAGCCCAAAGTCGAGAATGAATTCTACTGGGATATGTAGAATATGCAAAAGCTTACAACTGATGTAGGTTGCAAGTAGAATATGCTTCATTGAAAGGAGTGTCATGTTCAAAGAAGATCAGTTGTATGACACACCTCCAATAGCACAGGAAGGTATAACTATTTCTCCACCTATTTTTGATGATGATGATGTGCTATAGGTTTCAGATTTAGATGAAGAAGATCACATTCAGCATGATCATGTTATTGATATTGAATCTCAAGAGATTATAGATCCATATCCAGTATCCATTGATAATCAGAAGCCTATTCCCAAATGGGATCGAAAGCTCCTTGACGCAGTTGGAAGTGGTGTTGGAAATCGAGAATACAGAAGAAGAATAGGGTCATAGTCTCAGAATGAACATGCTGCACTATCTCTCAAATATTTTCTCCCTATAGAGTGGTGCAACAAAGTTCCAGTTCGATGCTACTTAATGATGGCGAATGATTAACTACATGGCCCACATAAGCATAAACTTGATCATTCCCTACCTTCACCATCTAGAAGAGACAAACAGAGTCATCATTTTAGAAGTACATTGAGAGATTCACTGATGGACCATGCGATTGCATAGAGATGCAAAATTAAATCAGTGTTTTTTCTCAAGTTATTTTTCTAAGGAGGAAGCTTCTTTCTTCTAAATATAGCTTGCAGTTTTATATTTATGCTTATTTTGAGGGCGAGGGGTTCCCATGTTATTTTCCCCTCATTCCTTGGTTGTATTATGCAACATTTTTTACTATGTTTTTAGATTGTATTTGGGTGACCTATGGTCTTGGTACCAGGGCCCACAATTGTCCAAGTTAGGATTCAGGCGGGTGTTAGGATTATTAATCCTCCATTGACCATACTGTGTATTTAGATTATATAGCCTAACTTAGGAACCTTAATTAATTATTTGGGTCCATTAGTACCACTGGGTCCACTTGGCCTAATGGGGCCACATGTACCAGTTACTAGAGTGTGGGGAACACTGCTAGAGGCTAACTGCCACTTACTGCATGTGCATGCATCAGTTTGGGCACCTCCTAGACCAATCCCTACATTTTAGGAGCCACTGGGAGTCCCGACACCAAACTCCATGTTAGGGAGAGAAATTCCTATGGCTTGGGATTGCTCATATTCGACCTTTCATTACCCCTTTGAAAAGCTATATAAGGAACCCCTTGGTACATTGAAGGCATAAGAGAGAATTGAGAGAAAAGAAACTATAGTCCATTGTTGCCAGAACTTATGCTTGAGTCTGCATCCCTTTGTCCCTTGGAGCACTGTTGTGTTCTTCCCAAGCTTTCCTTTTTCTTGTGAGCTTGCTATCGAGAGATGGAGGATTGAGGTGGTGGAGGCCCAAGTGGGGGATTCAATTTCTCCGATTCACAGACGTGCCGTCAGAGGTTGTATCTTGTAATCTCTGATTTATATTAATAGAAATATCTTTTCCTGTCCAATAATGTGTGTTTGAATGAATATTTTATCCATGGGATTATGTCAAATGCTTGTACATTATTGATTATATATGCTAGAATAGATCTAACACCATGATGTATAGAATGCTTGTATTTTTTACTTGTTGTTGAGGAAATAACAGATCAATTCAAGTTGAAGATTGGAAAGCTCAACGGGGATCTAATTCAACCATCTAGAATAAGGTATGAGTTCTGATCCTTTAGTGTTAGACATTTAATTTCTATTGCATATTGGAAAGGATTGATTTCTAGAGTCAAGCTGTCTGTTGTGGTGCCCCAAGCCATAGGAATTTCTCTCCATAACAGAATTGGCGCCACTATGGAGATCTTGATCTATTATATATCTTCAACCATTTTGGAGATCATGGTCCTTTGTATATCTTCATCATGGAGATTCTGATCTATGTATATTGTACGTGGCAATGACCACATATGTGATATCATATATCATGCCTATTCATGGCCATTGTACTCTTATGTATCCAGGACTGCTATATGTATTTGTAGTTGTATGCAGAGTTGTATTATTGTACTATGTTGATTGGGTAGTTGGTCTTCCATTTGGGATCCTTCATCACTCCATTTCTGGGATGGACTTATAATGTATTTCGGCCATCGTATGACCCCTCTGACCTCACACATTAGGGGGCATCTGTTATAGCTGATTTCATCACTCTAGGTGAATCACACTTTGTATGGCCTTCCCCTGTCCCGCTGTAGACTCCTTAGACCCTATGGACCACTTTTGTCCTTTGATGTTTCCTTGATCATCCCTAAAAACATATGAAAAATGATATACGCAACTTTTAAACCTATAAGTGCGTATATACGCAGGTTTGACCACTAAAACCGCGTACATCAGGATGTGTGCATAATCCAAATCCTTTTGGAGTTTTCCTTGACATGGATCCAACTCATTTGACTCTTGGCCTTCCCTATGCCTTGAGATTGCTCGGGTTCGACCTTTCATTACCCCTTTGAAAATCTATATAAGGAACCCCTTGGTACATTGAAGGCATAAGAGAGAATTGAGAGCAAAGAAACTATATTCCATTGTTGCTGGAACTTATGCTTGAGTCTGCATCCTTTTGTCCCTTGGAGCACTGTTGTGTTCTTCCCAAGCTTTCCTTTTGCTTGTGAGCTTGCTATCGAGAGATGGAGGATTGAGGTGGTGGAGGCCCAAGTGGGGGATTCAGTTTCTCCGGTTCGTAGACGTGCTGTCAGAGGTTGTATCTTGTAATATCTGATTTATATTAATCGAAATATCTTTTCCTATCCAATAATGTGTGTTTGAATGAATATTTTATCCATGGGATTATGTCAAATGCTTGACTCCTTGACATGGATCCGACTCATTTGACTCTTGGCCTTCCATATGCCTTGAGATCGCTCAGATTCGACCTTTCACTACCCCTTTGAAAAGCTATATAAGGAACCCCTTGGTACATTGAAGGCATAAGAGAGAATTGAGAGCAAAGAAACTATAGTCCATTGTTTCCGGAACTTATGCTTGAGTCTGCATCCCTTTGTCCCTTGGAGCACTGTTTTGTTCTTCCCAAGCTCGCCTTTTGCTTGTGAGCTTGCTATCGAGAGATGGAGGATTGAGGTGGTGGAGGCCCAAGTGGGGGATTCAGTTTCTCCGGTTCGTAGACGTGCTGTCAGAGGTTGTATCTTGTAATATCTGATTTATATTAATCGAAATATCTTTTCCTATCCAATAATGTGTGTTTGAATGAATATTTTATCCATGGGATTATGTCAAATGCTTGACTCCTTGACATGGATCCGACTCATTTGACTCTTGGCCTTCCATATGCCTTGAGATCGCTCAGATTCGACCTTTCACTACCCCTTTGAAAAGCTATATAAGGAACCCCTTGGTACATTGAAGGCATAAGAGAGAATTGAGAGCAAAGAAACTATAGTCCATTGTTTCCGGAACTTATGCTTGAGTCTGCATCCCTTTGTCCCTTGGAGCACTGTTTTGTTCTTCCCAAGCTCGCCTTTTGCTTGTGAGCTTGCTATCGAGAGATGGAGGATTGAGGTGGTGGAGGCCCAAGTGGGGGATTCAGTTTCTATGGTTCGCAGACGTGCTATCAGAGGTTGTATCTTGTAATCTCCGATTTATATTAATAGAAATATCTTTTCTTCTCCAATAATGTGTGTTTGAATGAATATTTTATCCATGGGATTATGTCAAATGCTTATACATTATTGATTATATATGCTAGAATAGATCTAACACCATGATGTATAGAATTCTTGTATTGTTTACTTGTTGTTGAGGAAATAATAGATCAATTCAAGTTGAAGATTGGAAAGCTCAACGGGGATCTACTTCAACCGCCTGGAATAAGGTACGAGGTCTGATCCTTTAGTGTTAGACATTTAATTTCTATTGCATATTGGAAAGGATTGATTTCTGGAGTCAAGCTGTCTGTTGTGGTACCCCAAGCCATAGGAATTTATCTCCATAACACTCCATTAGTTAGTTGGAGTTGGAACTAGTTAGTCTTAGTTAGCTTCTGGTTACTTTCAGTTAGATCACAATCAATTAGCTAGCACTAGTTATGCATGGCTATTGCATGGATGCATGTGGAGTAGGCGCCTTTTCTTGCCTACCACACTTGGTTGTATTGAGTTAACTAGTTATTACTGATTGTATGAGTTGGTTGGACATATGGGAGTTGATATATTGAACTCCTATATTGATTGAGACACCATGAGTTAGGTAGTCAGTTAGGTACAGACAGATCCAGTTGGTAGAATCAAATTTCTCCCGAATGCATTTGAATTCTTCCTTTATGTAAACTATTGTAACACCAGAGTTAATTAATGACAATGATACTGTAATTACCTGAGCTACACTCATCCATTTCATGTGTGGTTTTTTTTGTTCAGTTTGTATCTTCATTATCCCTTTATTGCAATCATAATTTAGAACTATCTACTTGAAGATCTAAATGGAACTTCAATTATAATACTCTCCCCACTCTAGACTATCTCTCACATACTTTTCCATTCGATGAGTCCATTATGGAGACCATGAGTGTCGATGAACCTATATGGGAAGATCATCATCATAGATCCTCTTTCCTTGCCAATGCCAGTTCGACAGAATTTGATTTTTTGTTTCTTATTAGTACTGATATTGTTAGCAATCCTTAAATGCTTGTACTGTTGAAAGGCACTGATTTCGAGGTAAACCTTTGCAATATCAATCAGACAACCCCTATTGACATATCAGTGAATCCCAGAATTGTTGCATGTTCATGTAGGCCATAACTATTCAACAGAAGAAACTAAAAGTTATAGAACGTTATTCAAAGAGTTCTGAGATGTATTTGCTGGACGTACGAAGAAATGTCTGGGATTGATTTGTCCATCATTGTACATGAGATTAAAACTTATCCCACGGCAAGGCCAGTCCGACAAAAACTACATCAAGTCCATCCTAAGAAGGCTGCAACTATTAAATCCAAAGTGGAAAAATTTCTCAAAGTGGGGTTTATTTATCCCATACCATTGACGGAATGGGTGTCTAATATACACAACTTTTAAACCTATAAGTGCGTATATACGCAGGTTTGACCACTAAAACTGTGTACATCGGGATGTGTGCATAATCCAAATCCTTTTGGAGTTTTCCTTGACATGGATCCGACTCATTTGACTCCTGGCCTTCCCTATGCCTTGAGATTGCTCGGGTTCGACCTTTCATTACCCCTTTGAAAATCTATATAAGGAACCCCTTGGTACATTGAAGGCATAAGAGAGAATTGAGAGCAAAGAAACTATATTCCATTGTTGCTGGAACTTATGCTTGAGTCTGCATCCCTTTGTCCCTTGGAGCACTATTGTGTTCTTCCCAAGCTTTCCTTTTGCTTGTGAGCTTGCTATCGAGAGATGGAGGATTGAGGTGGTGGAGGCCCAAGTGGGGGATTCAGTTTCTCCGGTTCGCAGACGTGCTGTCAGAGGTTGTATCTTGTAATCTCTGATTTATATTAATAGAAATATCTTTTCCTATCCAATAATGTGTGTTTGAATGAATATTTTATCCATGGGATTATGTCAAATGCTTGACTCCTTGACATGGATCCGACTCATTTGACTCTTGGCCTTCCCTATGCCTTGAGATCGCTCAGATTCAACCTTTCACTACCCCTTTGAAAATCTATATAAGGAACCCCTTGGTACATTGAAGGCATAAGAGAGAATTGAGAGCAAAGAAACTATAGTCCATTGTCTCCAGAACTTATGCTTGAGTCTGCATCCCTTTGTCCCTTGGAGCACTATTGTGTTCTTCCCAAGCTCACCTTTTGCTTGTGAGCTTGCTATCGAGAGATGGAGGATTGAGGTGGTGGAGGCCCAAGTGGGGGATTTAGTTTCTATGGTTCGCAGACGTGCTATCAGAGTTTGTATCTTGTAATCTCCGATTTATATTAATAGAAATGTCTTTTCCTGTCCAATAATGTGTGTTTGAATGAATATTTTATCCATGGGATTATGTCAAATGCTTGTACATTATTGATTATATATGCTAGAATAGATCTAACACCATGATGTATAGAATGCTTGTATTGTTTACTTGTTGTTGAGGAAATAACAGATCAATTCAAGTTGAAGATTGGAAAGCTCAACGGGGATCTACTTCAACCACCTGGAATAAGGTCCGAGGTCTGATCCTTTAGTGTTAGACATTTAATTTCTATTACATATTGGAAAGGATTGATTTCTGGAGTCAAGCTGTCTATTGTGGTACCCCAAGCCATAGGAATTTATCTCCGTAACACTCCATCAGTTAGTTGGAGTTGGAACTAGTTAGTCGTAGTTAGCTTTCGGTTACTTTCAGTTAGATCACAATCAATTAGCTAGCACTAGTTATGCATGGCTATTGCATGGATGCATGTGGAGTAGGCGCCTTTTCCTGCCTACCACACTTGGTTGTATTGAGTTAACTAGTTATTACTGATTGTATGAGTTGGTTGGACATATGGGAGTTGATATATTGAACTCCTATATTGATTGAGACACCATGAGTTAGGTAGTCAGTTAGGTATAGACAGATCCAGTTGGTAGAATCAAATTTCTCCCTAATGCATTTGAATTCTTCCTTTATGTAAACTATTGTAACACCAGAGTTAATTAATGACAATGATACTGTAATTACTTGAGCTACACTCATCCATTTCATGTGTGGTTTTTTTTGTTCAGTTTGTATCTTCATTATCCCTTTATTGCAATCATAATTCAGAACTATCTACTTGAAGATCTAAATGGAACTTCAATTATAATACTCTCCCCACTCTAGACTATCTCTCACATACTTTTCCATTCGATGAGTCCATTATGGAGACCATGAGTGTCGATGAACCTATATGGGAAGATCATCATCATAGATCCTCTTTCCTTGCCAATGCCAGTTCGACAGACTTTGATTTTTTGTTTCTTATTAGTACTGATATTGTTAACAATCCTTAAATGCTTGTACTGTTGAAAGGAATTGATTTCGAGGTAAACCTTTGCAATATCAATCAGACAACCCCTATTGACATATCAGTGAATTCCAGAATTGTTGAGCATGTTCATGTAGGCCAGAACTATTCAACAGAAGAAACTAAAAGTTATAGAGTGCTATTCAAAGAGTTCTGAGATGTCTTTGCTGGATGTACGAAGAAATGTCTGGGATTGATTTGTCCATCATTGTACATGAGATTAAAACTTATCCCACGGCAAGGCCAGTCCGACAAAAACTACATCAAGTACATCCTAAGAAGGCTGCAACTATTAAATCCAAAGTGGAAAAATTTCTCAAAGCGGTGTTTATTTATCCCATACCATTGACGGAATGGGTGTCTAATATTGTCCCTATAGCTAAGAAGCAAGGCATTATTAGGGTTTTTGTCGATTTCTGAGATTTAAATAACGCTTGTCCCAAGGAAAATTTCCATACTCCACACATTGATCAAATCATTGATAAATGTGCAGGGAGCACTGTCTTTTCATTTATGGATGGATTTTTTGGCTGCAATCATATAGAAATTATGCCCGTCAATCAGCATAAAATGACATTCATTTTCCTGTGGGAAAATTTTTCATATTAGAATTTACCCTTTGGTTTAAAAAATGTTGGAACTACATTCCACCGCGCCATTTCCTATGCTTTTAATCATATAAGCACATTGTGGAGCCACATCTGGATGATCTCCCTGCTCATTCCCAGCAATAAGAGGACCATCCAGCACATCTTAGGGACATTTTCCTTAGGTGTCGTCATTATAATATTCGGTTTAATCCACACAAATGTGTCTTTTATATTGACACTGGACGTCTTCTTGGATTTGTGGTTTCCAAAGATGGAATCTAGATAGATCCTTTGAAAATAGCTTATATCTTGGCCTTACCCACCCCAACTAATAAAACTGAACTCCAAAGTTTGTAAGGTAAGGAAAACTTTCTTCGCCATTTCGTATGCAACTTTGCAGAAAAAAACGCATGGCTATATGCATCTCCTTAAGAAGGAAACTCCATTATTTTGGGATGACCAAGCCCAATGAGATTTTGATAAACTGAAACACCTTTTGACACATTCATCGGTGTTGCACCCCCCAAATTACTCAAAAGACTTTCTGTTGTATGTTTCCACCTCCACTACTACTATTGGTATGGTTCTAGTTCAAGAAGATCTTAACGACCAAGAAAACATGATTTATTACCTAAGTAAGAGTCTTCTTGACTCTGAAACCTGTTACTCACGCACGGAAAAGTTAGCTTTGGCTACGGTCATTAATGTGCATAAATTTCATCACTACATCTTACTATGCACCACAATTGTTCTCGCGGATCAAAACCCCATGTATTACATTTTGACTCATCAAGTACTAGGGGGAAAGTATTCCCGTTGGATCATCGTCTTACAGGACTTCGATCGCGAGTTTGCTAAGGCTACTTCAAAGAAGTCCTTGGTTTTCATGGAGTTAATGTGTGACCTTCCTTGTGCTCTGATGGAAGCAGAGCCTAATGATTCATTTCCAAATGAATTTGTGTTCCTTATAAGCACAACCGACTTGTGGTATGGATATTTGATCATTTATCTCTAGATCCAAATATTTTAGCTCGACATGTCCCATGATGATTGCCGCCACATCCATCACCACATGAAGTATTATCTCATTTTAAATGATACATTATATTGACGTGGTATTGACTCCATTCTTCGACGATGTCTTACACATGAAGAGGCTAAATAAGTTTTGAATTATTTCCACTCTGGAGCATGTTGCAGCCATCTTTCTGGGATGGCGGTAGCTCAGGAAATCCTCTGCGCTAGGTATTTTTGTCCCTCAATATTCAAAGATTGTCATGAGGCAGTTAAGAAATTCCCACCCTGTCAACACTTTTATCCTTAAAAGTGCACCCACCCTACTCCTTTACACCCTATCATAGTCGTTAGCCCTTTTTCCAAATAGGGTATTGATTTCATGCATTGTAAGCCTACCTCGGCCGGGGGGCACGGTTAATTACATCATCGTAGATGTTGATCACTTTACAAAATGGGTTGAGGGAATGCCTACATATGCAGAGGATGGAAAGACTGCCGCCCTCTTTTTTTTAAACGTGTGGTATCTAGGTTGGAAGTTCCGTAAGCCATAGTCACTTACCACAGATCCCATTTCCGTAATCAAATGATGTCTGAGTTGAGTGCTAAGTTCAGTTTTCGTCATGAAAAATAAAATTCATATTATCCTTAGGCTAATGGTCAAGTTGAGGCCATTAACAAAGTTTTGAAAATGATGCTCCATAGGATGGTTGGAGATCAGAAATCCAATTGGCATTTGACTTTTTTTTCCGCACTATGGGCTTATAGGATTTTAGTTAAAACAACAATTAGTTTCACACCATTTCAGTTGGTTTATGGAATGAAAGCTATCCTTCCTATCAAATGTGAGATCCCATCACTCAAACTTGCAGTAGAACTTCTCTTGAACACTTCTACTCAAGAAGAACGATTTTTGTACTTGACAAACCTTGATGAAAATAGAAAATATTCTGCCTTGGCTAACGAGGCACATAAAACACGCATTAAGTGTTAGTATGATAATTCCATCCAACCTTGTGTCTTTAACGAAGGTGACATGGTTCTGACTTATGACCATATACATGATAAGATGGGGAAGGGGAAGTTTGAGTCCATGTGGTATAGTCCCTTTATCGTTAGTGAAGTTTTAAAGAAAGGGACGTACGAGCTTGTATACTATGATGGGATACCTTTCAGAAAACCTCACAAAGGGTTGTACCTGAAAAGGTACTATGATTGAAGTCATTTTTGTGTGGTACCTTGTATATATGTATATTGATTGAATTTTTTGGTGTGTTTTTGTCATTTCATTATGGTTTTGAGTTTTTGTTAGTATTGTTTATACCATGTTTTGGTTATGCATATTGGATGGATTTTTATGGTTTTGTTGATGGTACTTTTTGTCATACCTTGAACCATGCTTCAGCTACTTGGGTTTCGTATTCCTTGCCACATGACTTTGTCAATTCAGGAGCGGTCTGTATAGGTGCAACTACCAATACCATCGCCGAGTATCAAGCAGTGATAGGTTTGTTGACCAAGGCTACATCTCGAGACATTCATGACTTGGTAGTATTCATGGACTCATAGCTAGTGGTTTTCCATTTGAACCACATTTATGCCATCATAAATCCTACACTCCTTTGTATTTTTCAAAGAGTGCTTCTGTTAGAAAGGTCACTTGAATCAATCACTTATAGGCACATTCCTAGGTCTTATAACACGGTTTTCGACTCATTGGAAAACTACATTTTAGACTGGCACATTGCCCATACATAACTTTTATAAATAAAACACAGTGCATTGTAAAATAAAATAAACAGTAAAAGACACATAAAAACTCATGTAAATATCATTTTCCATTTGAACACATATAAACACCATAAATAAGTATATATATAT
>LPNX010697270.1:80854-132990 GCA_001517045.1 Pseudotsuga menziesii
GTGTATACATCATGTAGAACGTTTGGTGGTGCTCATGATAGCACATGATAGCTTGTGCTACCCTCCACA
The DNA here is from genome assembly GCA_001517045.1 of Pseudotsuga menziesii. NCBI lineage: Eukaryota > Viridiplantae > Streptophyta > Pinopsida > Pinales > Pinaceae > Pseudotsuga > Pseudotsuga menziesii. The sequence goes on from LPNX010697270.1 coordinate 80,924, forward strand.
GCAGGCAGCTGAATCAACTTTACACTCCAGCTATGTGTCTCTGGTACCTCCTAGGGAGGTCGTTAATAGAAGCGTATGGAATGCCCAAAGTTAACCGATTGAGGTTATCCTCCAACTCGGTTAACTCATCATCCCTGCTATGAACGAAGTGGTCCCCCGCTCGCCTATCAATCGGGGAAGATCCTCCAGGTCATGCATCTCCAACATCTGCATGAAAAAATTAGGTCTCGTCATCATTCATAAAAATTATAAAACATGAAAATGAAAAAAATAATCAAATTCTTGAGTAGTCTTCTTACCAATAGCGCCTCATTAGGTACCTTCCGATAAGGGTAGATCAGGTTCCCCCGTGAAGTCAGTTCCAGCATACACATAGTCCTCCACCATGTGAAGTTGGTCATCCAACCAACATAAGAATGCGCTCCCATATTTGGCCTTGGCCCCACTGCTATCGGTGCGAACCATGATCTCTACCCACCGCAACATGCGAGGGTCCCATGCTCTTAACTCAATAAAATTCATTTGAGGTCTCAGAAGGGGTACCCTCTCGAAGAAGAAGGTTTCCAAGATAGTCCCATAGCCAAACTATTTTAACTCCCCTCGTGGACACTTAGTTAGTTGATCCTTGAACACACTCAGTAGAGCCTTGTCCTAGTTATAGACCGTAGGTGCCATAGCCTCCAAGGCATAAAGCATATGGGATTAGGAATCCTAGTGAGCCCCTTGGCTCCCTGCAACTCATTTTATAGTAAAAAGCACCATCCGAAGAGGCAAATCCATCACCTCCTTGATGGAATTTTTTTTCCCAGACATCTGAGTGCCTGGAAAATAGTGGTGATCTATGATTTCTTGTGTCGTGACGTATCCTCCCCAAGGACCCATCAGTGAGATGTGCTCACATTGCATAGATAATATGGTAAGGAAGTAGATGTCCTCTACTTCCAATGTAAGAATGTGAGCACCCACCTCAAATTAATGCCGCTCTAGATTCCACATTCTCAATATGTACTCCAGTAGTCTCATATGAGACTTCATACTTGAGACATGGAAAAACTTTAGGAGCCCACAACCCCATAAAGAAGCTATAGAAGCGACATCTTCCCCAGCTCTAACATCATCATCCTTGTGTTGTGTTTCTTTCCACACCACCATTTTTACTGAAAGAACCTGCCAAAAAAAAAATTGAAGTATTAAGACACATAATCAATCTTTAAAAATACTTTAAAAGCATTATTTTTTCTAGGTCGTTCATCTTTTGGGCGTACTCTGCGGCACCACTTATGTCTCCTTGAGACATGGAAGTGCCACCACTTATGTCTCCTTGAGACAGATCGATGCCACTTCTTTTTCAGGCATAAAAAACATGGTTCTCCATGGGCACCACCTTTCCCGCAAAGGGGAAGATCATTACCTGGGATGCGATTTTTACCCTTGGGTAAAAACACCAAAACCCCATAAAATGTGTTTGGAAAGGAAAAATTTGAACATGAAAATATTAAGGATGGTTTTATCTCTTACCTGGAACATACGGATCGAAAATCGGACGGGTAATTGCTCCAGAATCTTCGCCAGGAAATTTGCACACAACTGCTCCAAGTAGCTCTCCAAACCTGGTAAATAGTAAAATGATATGTTTTTACTATGCCCTTGACTTTTATATGAGATATTTTAGGGTTTTATGGCATTATTTTAATATTTTTAATTATTTCATTAAAAGATGCCCTTTTCTATAGTCATTAAAAGTTGATTTTAAATATTTTTGGAGATCTAATAGTCTTTCAAAAGGTTTTTTCAGGGATGAAAGTAAGAAGTTTTTTACTATGGGTGAGTTTGTTTTTGATTTTTTCATACTTCAATAAAATGGAAAAATTCATCGAGTGCTAATTTCGACATTTTGGTCATGCTCTTTAAAACCTAGGACCAAAGTTTTGAGTCAAATTTCGCTTCTTTTTAGGCTCGTTAAACCTACTCATCGTGAAAAGAACCCCTAATGGAGTCTTCTTTAAACTCTTTTCAGACTCCTTAAATGTGAAAATATTTTTGAGTGAACTTGTCTTCTTCACGCTCATAGAATTACTTGAAGAGTCGTCTTTTTGGCGATAGTTTACCCCTTTTTCGGTTTGGATTGACTAGTTACAAAAAAGGAGCGCTCCAGCTAATCATGACTGGAAGATTTCTCTTGGGCATGCCTTTATACTTTTTCAGGCCCTAGAGACTAAATCATATGAAAAAGGACCCTATGGAGTCTTCTTCTATTTTTGTTCGGACTCTCTAAACATGAACAATATAGAGTTAACTGCCAATGGACTTGTTAAACTAAACATCGAGAGACCCTCTTTTGGGAATGAACCCCTCCTTTCTTAGGTTCATGAAACATATGAGAATGGAATTGTCTCATGATAAGCTACAATGAGTGTTTGTTACCCTCTTTGGACTCATAAAAAATAAAAGAGGCACTCATCAATCATGATGGAGAAATTAAGGGAAGGGAACTATTTCAGTTTGGAAATAAATTGCAGCTAGTAGTCACCTTTGAACATGGCACTTGTCTTCATTTCATGCAGTCAATTAGGTATTCACCTTGATTCCAAGTCAATCCACTTTCATGATTCATGTCACTCCTTTGATTCTTTCAAAGAATGCATCGTCTACCGTCGCATTATGTCTTGGTTTTTTCCCAATCTAGTCAATGTTGCCATGTCTTCGGTCATGTCTCCCAATGTTCAAAGGGAAGTCAAATTGAGTTTACCTCTGCAATCAAAAAAACCTTTGCGTCTGTACCTTTTGAGTCAGTCCTATGGTTACATCATACTCAAAATTCTAGAACTTTGTTTTGAGTTTTTTCATTGATGTGGGATTTATCATGGCCCTCCTTCGACGCGACTATTCTTGTCCACTTTAGCTCATCATCCAGGAATTAGTCTTAGAAACAAATTAGTATCTTGAGATTTGTATGCATCAATGGAATATTCTCTCTCTTTCGACATGGGTTCACGTCATTGTCCTTTGATCGAAATATTCAACTGAGTGTTAGACATCAAATCATCTATTCACACTCGGGAGATTGTACTAGGGTACCTTGGGAATCATTGACATCAATGATTATTTCCCTCACACTTGTAATCACATGGATAGAATCTTGCTTTGTGGAAGACAAGAAGAAGAACCTGGGTATTTGTCAAGCACTCATTGCTTTCTCTAGGTTGCGATGGAGTATTTTGTATAAGTCCTAGCATGGATCCACATTTGTATGGTCATGGTTGTGGTCAATTTTGCGTCCATTAGACATAGATCTACATTGCATGTCTGGTAGCTATGTCCAATTTTAAGTCTTCTTCACATGGATCTCCAATAATTTCTAGTAGCCATGTTATTCATTTCCCTCATGGATCTTCCTTGTATTGGTCTGCATCCATGATGAGGAGTTATTTGGATATGAGTAAAAAGTATTGATGTATTGCAGAAGCATGGTTGATGATGATCTACGATCAAGCAATTTATTGCCTCGAAGTGATAACTTGCTCTTTCAAATCTCTGTCCTATCATATCACTCTAGCCTCATGCTTTGGGGGGGATTCCGTTACACATAAATCTCTCCACCATCATGTGTTGATGTTTGAAACATCATAAATTGCCCTCAATTTCCAAACTGTGAAGTTAGACATTGGCCGAGGCTCCTATTTTCCATAGTTGAGTCCACCATTGCCTTTTCCTTTAATGAAAAACATGTTACCCTCTTCAATAATGTCCATTCTCTCTTGACATTAAGCGATACCACCGCCTTTACCCTTTGGTCAATAAGCGGTTACACCTTGGTAACACTCTATCTACATAGAGGAAAGGTGGTTCTCGAGTTTTAAAAAGAAAATGATAATATTCATGAAGCTTCTCGAAGGAATACATAGTGGCACCCTCATCCCTACTCTTGTGGGCCACCTGGACTCGAGATCCCCCCTAGTAGTATCTCCCTTCCACCTCATCCACCATTTTCTCAACCATCCCTATCCTCCCAAGGCCTATAAAACCTAGTTCATCCCCCATGGTTGAGAGAGAGAAAAGTTATGTCATTGCACTAAGGTTTTGGCTAAATCTAGGGTGAGCATAGAAGGAGAAAGTTGGAGCTTTTCAAGACAAGACATGGCATGTGAAGGAGAATCACAACACTAAGGCAATGGTTGTAATCTCTCTTCTTAATTTTTAATGCAAAGATGGTTTATTTCCCATAAAATGTATTATGTTGCAATCATTAATTTTATTATTGGATTCCTTAGTCACTAATATAGAAATGTAGACCATTTTTTGGCACCTTTGCTCTTGCTTGTTTGTTTGATGTGTTTGTGCGGGTACATCCGTGGAGATTCATCACCATAGGAGACAACTACACCACATTGCATAATATCCAAAGGACTCATTCCAAATATCTACAAGTTCTAGAGGAAGTCTTCCATCCTTGTTATCACTCATTTGTTCTAGATCTTAACCATTCAAACCTAGAGAAACAACTCTTTTAAGCAAGAGGTGAGAATTTATAGCAACAACCAAGGTCCACGGTAATGTCTACACTGCTTTGGTCCTTATGTAAATTTACTATTGAAGTATTTACGCTACCCTGGAAAGGCCTAAGAGTTAATGAATGAATTAAGTCCTCTACGTGTAACAGGTTTATGGATGATGGATGATAATGGGTTTATGGATGATGGACGGTAATAGAATGGAGTCTAGTACTAAACCTTGAACGCAAATTCACGTAGTCCCATTGTTGAGCCATTTACAACACCAATTCAATAGGAATGAAATTTAACCACCCATCCCATGTTTAGAATTAGTATTGTACAACTTCATACTCAACTATTTGGAAGCAACCTGTTGCAGCTGCAACTGTTTTCCCAAATTTTTTAAAATTTTGGACCCTCCTTGTTGATTTTATCTTACCTAGTTTTATTTGGTTTCCTGAACTCAGTTATTCTTCTGTTAAAATTTTGAATGTTTGAGTTTGATTCGAGGTAAACTGTTTTCTTTCATTTCAGAAGTTGGTTGATTTAAAATGCCTTTGTCTGGCTAAAGATTTCGACTTTGGAACTTTAAGTTTTGATGTGTAAAGGTTTTTATTTATCAATGTCGGAAGTCATTTGAACAGTAAATCAGGGCTGTAGTTCTCTACACAGCCACCATTGCGGAAGCTAAACAATGAGTGACCTGATGGATAGTCTTGATTTTCACCGATTCCTTGGTTTTATTGACCAACTTTTTACTTTGCGATGTTTTGTTTTAGCACTATCGGAATTCAGTTGAAGTTTGATTCGGAACTTTAGTTATCTATGTAGCCGTCGTTTTGGAGGACAACTAGAGAACAGGCTGAGGGACAGTTCTTACTTTTGCTGATGTGTGGTTCAAACCTTTTGGCTCTACGATGATATATTTTTGTTTTCTGTTGGGAGTCTTTTGAACAATGAACTGGGGCCATAGTTCTCTACCCAGCCGCCGTTGTGGAAGCCAATGAATGAATGTTACGATAGATTAGTGCTTATCCTCGTCGATCGTCGGTGCCGTGGTTTTAGTAGATAATGGTTCCAATCTTCGATACATTGATAGCAGATTTTAATGCTTTATTTCGATGACATTTTATTTCGCTGCGGAACCCTTAGTCTGATGGTTTTTTGCCGTTGCGACTCCTCAGTGAATTGATCATCCGATGCTTTATTACTTCTGCCCGCCGAAGTGGATTATCTGCCCGATGCTTAGTGTTTATTGCTTCCGACTGTCGATAGGGTTTTCTCGCCGTTTTTGTTATGCTGTTACTCTATTTTATGGGATGGCGGAGTTTTCCCATGGGTGTCGGTCGAGTCAAGGTTTCTGAGATGAAGAGTGTAGTTTCAGGGTTTGGTGTTTTGAGGAGTGGTGGTTACTTTGTCCTTTTTCATGCTTTCATTGGAGGATGGTGAATTGGTCCAGATGCGGCCTGGATTGAGATAAAAAGTTTGTTTTTTGGACTTGTGTTTTAGTTCGGACAGTGAATTTAGAGGATTTTCAGGCCCAGCTTGCAGGATTCTCTTTACCTTATCTTTTCATGCTTTAAATTTGTTTATAGTTCATTTCACAGAACTCATGTATTGATACAATTTGTGTTACTTTGTCAAGCGCTAAGTGATCTAAGGACTAGTTATTCATGACAGGGTGATTGCTGTTGTAGAGAAGACATGTCTAAAAGACAAAGCAGAAGAAAGGAGGCAGCAAGGAAGGAAGAGAAAGAAAATGCAGAAGCAGAGATGAGGAAAAAGGAAGAATAAAGTAAAGGTCTGAGATCAACAAGGTCTAAAGGGACTAGTAGATTCGATAATAGCAGAGGTCTGGGCTTGGGAAAAAGTCAATCGCTGATCAAGCTAGTCTTTCGTTATAAAAAGTGCTATTAAATTTCAATGGAATGTAACATATTGTGTAAATCATGAGCACCCACTAAAAGACAAAATTGTGGGATTGAATGGTTGGGGAAGCCCAAAGGTCACCCGAGGGGAAACCCAAAGGTTTTCCTTGTAGTATAAATACAGGAGAGTTATATAGAGTGAAGGACTTTTTCCCATTGATATTTGTGAGAACATGTTGTAAGAAGAACTATTTCCTTTTGCAATAAGAATTACAAGTTTCATGTTGGAGAAAGCTTTGTGGAAGGTTTCAAATGTTGTGCTATGGATTTGTTGAATGTGAACTATTTCGTTTTCAGCTGTTGTCCATTAACTGTGAGATCATTCTAACTCTTTGAACCTATGTTCTTGTATGAATGCTCTCTAGTTTATTCTATGAAATTTCCACTATGAGTAATGAATGCTGTTCATAAACAATTAGCTATCTGGTTGTTCATTTATCTATTATTGTTCATGTATTTTGAAATAAGTAACAGTTATCTGTGACTTTTCTTAATGCATGCGCATAAATACATTACTCGTTGATGAATGATAATCTTGCTTCGTAGGAATAGGTTAGATAGTTAGTTTTATTTTTTCTTGTTGTGTGTGATTTAGATGCGAAAGAGTTAAGATGAGAGGTAAGAACCTATGCATCACATTGTGACCACCCATCGTATTCTCCATCAATCTGCATTCTTAGATAGGCACTTGCATCTCATACTTTAATTAAAAAAACTAAAATATACACAGTGGACCAAGCCGCAACCGGTAAAACCCTTTATTTTTGTTACCTGACCTACGATAACCGGAATGTAAACCGGATGGATTCCCCATACCAAACAGTAACGGGAAAGTTGGTAACATTTACTAGGGAGAATCCCTAGCTGTTGTTGCCTGGGATTTTCCGGGCCTCAACACAACCATAAAGGAAAATGGTACACATCGTATCTACTCTGAGATATGGCTGTAATAAAATATAATTTTGATCAGTGTATTTTTTAGGGATAGAGTTTTATCTATTTAAGAGATATGTTGTGTTCTCTCATGGTATGATTGAAAGTTATATGTTACCAATTTTGTTGTTCCTTGTTTCGATAGAGAGATTTGCATAAAACAAAAATGAGTTGTTTCTATTTGTTTTGTATTGTTAGGTCCTTGATGGTGGAGATTGTGTTTGCTTTAAACTGTAAAACAAAATGAGGTGTTGTTTGAGGGGAAAATGAAAACCCACCGCATTTGGATGTTGTTGGAGGGAAAAATTTTGTATTCATGTATATGTTAGTTGCATCAATAAATACTCGCAAACTACTCATTAATGCCATTAAAGAGTGAAAATTGTTCTGCATTGATTAGAATGCCTTTCATGGAAATAACTCACCCCAAATTATGCAAACTCAGTGCTATAGGGTGCTTATTTTTTTAATAAAGATCCATTTCCGAAAGCTATTTTTTGTTAATAAAATTTCATTGATGAAGGGTCGTTTTTCACGAAAACGTTGTGTGATGGGGAAAATAAACATTCAAAACGTCAATTTTTTTTGGTTTGAAGGGTAGATAGAAAATGAAATTCCAACCCTGATCACTGTTACCACCTCTCAACATAAATTACCTTCACTTCCGATCACTCTTACAGCCTCTCCTACGGGATTGAGTGTGGGAAAATGAACTCCTCTTGTGGCGGCATTTCCATCCCTATTGCTAGCATTGTGGTTACGTTTCTATTATTGTATTGCTTTGGATTCTTGTACTGTTTTGGTGCAGAAGAGGATTATCCATGTTATAAACATTGCACTCCTTCCATGTGTGGAAATTCGAGCAACCAATATCCCTTCAAAAAATGTGGTAATGAATTTGCTAACTATTTAAACGACCAGATCATTTAAATTATCTTGTCCAATTGGGATAACAATAATGTAATCCATGGAAGAGTAATTGGAAATATCAAGGAATTTTCCTACTTTACCTGAAACCTTCAAATCGCCCAAAATTCATATATGGGCAATTACTCTGGCCCGTACTATTGGAATTTCAGCAATAGTTTCTTCATCCTTTCTCAGGGATATATGGTGGGAACAATTCTTAACTATACACAACAAAGTTAGAACATCAGCAAAACCCTTATGTGGCTTGCTTGGGGAGAAACTGACCACCAGTGCTTTTTCTACCTACGTTACTTTTTAACAAAGTTCTAGGTTTCACTTCATATTTTGTAATCATTTCAACGAATAAGAAATACAACATTATCGCTGATAAGAATTTGCAACAACTAAGCCAAAGAGGTTTCCAAATTATATGCGAATTTTGTCCTTTGTGTGGAGCCACTAAAGGAAGATGTTACTCACATGTTACTCTGAAACCATGGTGCATCTAGTAGCATATTGTTGGAAATATTAATTACTCACTGATCCAAATAGTAAATTAGTCGACTCTATTAGAGTTTGTAGCTGTTCAGTGTATGCCAAATAGTCTGACAGGATGAAGAGTTCACATCTCTAGTATATAAGCTAGTCGAATTTAATTGTTGAAGCTAAGTTTTTAGGTAGATAGTTATACAGTCTTTAATATTAAGTTGGTAGCTTCAGAGAGAAGCAATTTTAGTTCGTATAAGTTTTCTATATGAAGAAGAAGATTGTAAATATGAAGATAAGGAACAAAAAATGCACAAGAAGATAGAGAGACAGAGAATAAGAGAAGTACGGAGAAGAAGAAGAAAAAATCTATGAAGAGTTTAAAGCTCAAACTTCTGTGTTTTGTAAAAGTGTTGAGAGCCGAAGCTCTGTAACATGTGAAACATCCTGGTAAATTCCAAGTTTGTATTTACAACTGTAAGTTTTGTTATGCCTTCACAAGAAATATAAATCCTTAAGTTTGTGGTTTAATGCAAGTTTTATTTAGCCATGTATCTTCTCCATATTTACAAGAGCGAATGTTGTTTACATTTATTGTAAGTGAAAGACACAAATAATCCATATTTATTTCATCGCTTAAAAGTTCTAGTTTTTATGCACAAAAGGGTTCGGCACAAATCTTATTTAATATTTGAGTTATATAATATTGTGAGTGAGTTGCAATATAGTTGTGTCATAGTTTATTCCAAGTAACCGTCGATGAAAAGTGTTTTTCATATCCTAATTCTTTAATACTAGGAAACATAAAGTTGGTCGCACATGAGTTGGTCACAACCTAATTCATGTCGCAGTAAAATCCCGTTGAAGCCAAGTAAGTTCGTCGAAGTAAATGTGAGTTGGGTGAAAAGTCACTGGCAGTAACTCTGTCACAGTAATTCCGTCCCAGGTATATTGGTCGCAAGACTTTTCCGCAAAAGTTAAAAGGGGAACAACAAAAAGGTTGTGTTAAATGGTAACTCAAGTTAATTTCCGCTGTCGCCCTTTTTCCTGAGATCTTATATTTTGATGAAAGTGAGAAAGGTGATTTATGCATTTTTTGTCATGGTGTCTACCACGGTAATCACTCTGAAGGTGAAGATCTCTCAAACTCATTTTTTGTGCCATACTGTCTTTCCCTATCTACATTTCAATATCTTACTCCATTGTTTCTGTTTTGTTATGTGAAGGACATCACACTATAGGTTACTATATGTAGGACTTATGATAGGTAAATTTCTTATCTTTAAAACTGATCCATTTGTTACTCCTACTTGTCTTTTATATTCTAATTTTTCAACAATATTAAATAAAGATATTCTTTTGGAGTGCGTGCTCTAGTCTTCAACATAGTAGTGGTTTCTTGCATAGTGGTTTGTAGGAAATTCTATTGTACGAAGATTGTCGTTGAGGAGTGGAGGTTTGAGCGTTTATGGACTCCGTAGACTCTAGAACCCCTTGGTCGAGATTTTTTTAAACTATTATTCATCAGAAATTCCCACCAAATATTATTATGCTCAGATTACGAATTACATATGAAGATGAGTGGTAAACCCCTGCACAGAATGATCTAGCTACAAAGAGAGAACAAACAAATTGCATCACAAAATCCTGCCATATATTTTTACGCTTAGATTATGACTTACATATGAAGATGAGTGTTGAACACCTACACATAAATTTCTAGCTAGCAAGAGAAAACACATAGATTACAAAAAACAAAAAAATAATGTAAAACAAAGAGAAAGAATGAAATAATTATGTTAATGCAGAAAAATGATTACAATGCACATGATATACCTTGGGTAGCTCCGATGAGCAGCTGCACCACAGGGTAATTTTTTAGCAGCGAAATTTTTCCAATTGGCTATTTTTGGGGTTTTTTTCAAAAAATAAATTCGCCATTTTTTGGGTATTTTAGTCTCTAATATTGCCTATATTGACATAAATGTGTTCTTTTTATAATAATATTTGCCAAAATTTACACATTTAAGTGTTAATTGTATGTTTCATATTTAATATTTGGCTACCTATCTATAAACATGTTTTTTTCAATCCAAAACAATCGCCTATAATACTACACTTAAGTATAATATTAGAATCCTTAAAAAGTACCCTGCCACACCATAGTGGTGGTCTAGAGAGATCTAACACATCTCGTCAGTTATAGAGTGAACTGAGTGATACAACCAAAGGTCAGTATTTCCAACACCCATGTGAACACTACTATGGGGTAATAAAGAAAGGTCCCGTACAAATATGGCCATAATAGGTCACACATAAAAAACAATGCAACTAATGAAAACTTAAATAAAATGAGGAAAGAGGGAAAACCTCATGGGAAACTTCCCCAAAATACAATGTAGCAAAAGAAGAAAAAGACAGTTGCTAGGAAACTGTGTCCTTCACTCCAAGACGATCACATGGAGAGTGGAAATTCTTCTCAATGAAGGTCTTGGTGAAGATGTCAACAGTTTGTTAAGCTGAAGGACATAATTCAAAGTTGATGATCCGCTCTTGTACCAAATCTCTGATGTAGTGCATGTGGATCTCTAGTTGCTTTGTCTGATGCCTCTATACTAGGTCTTTGCAGAAATTCAGAGTGCTCTAGTTGTCACACCAGATGAAACTAGGATGGTGGAACTGGATGCCCAAATCAATGAGAAAAATTTGTAGCCACAAATCCCAAACAATTATGTTGACTAACCCTCTGTACTAGGTCTTGACTGAAGATAGATCACTAGTATCATACTTCTTGCTTGACCAACAAATAGGCCTTGAACCTAGATTGAGTGAGTACCCAGATGTGGACTTGCAGTCAATGATATTGTCATCCCAGTCATAATCAGTGAATCTAGAGAGATCCAATGCATAATTCGCTGCATAATGAATCCCAAAGGTGATGGTGTCCTGTACATATTGAAGGATCCACTTGGAATCCTTCCAATGTATTTCATGTGGCTCTTATATGAACCAGGAGACTGTCCCAACTACATATGAGAGTTCTGATATAAAGATTATAAGATACAACAGGCTCCCCACTAGCTATTTGTGTAGAGTGTTGTCAACCGATGGAGTATCCACGTCATCCTCAAGTTTGGCCTCAATTGGGAAAGGATTCGGTGCATACTTGTAGTATGTCATATGGAATCTCTCTAGGATATCTCGTGCATACTTGTCCTGAGATATATTGATGCTTGAGGCATCCTAGATAATTTCAAGACCAAGGAAGAAATGTAATAGACCCATGTCTATCATCAAGAACCTGTCATGAAAAATCCTCTTGACTGTAGCAAGTGTTGAAGTCAAGCTTTTAGTGATAATCAAATCATCCACATATAAAACTAGTAGCAGAAGTAAGTCAGTTGTCCTAAGCATGTATACATTCAGATCAGGCTGACACCACACAAATTTTTGGGACAATAGGTACTATTCCATATTGGCATACCATGCTCTCGAGGCTTGCTTGAGGCCATAGGTATGAAGCATTGTGGCTGCTCCATATAGATATCATCATAGAGATCACTGTAAAGAAACACATTCTTCACATCCATCTGATCGACTTCCCACCTCTTGGATGCAACAATGGAAAGTGTCAATCAAATGGATTCCATATTTTCTACTGGAGCAAAGGTATCATCATAGTCTATCCCATGAACCTGCTAAAATCCTTTGGAAACTATCCTAGATTTGTATGTACTGATATGTTCATATCCCACCTTCTTGGTCTTGTAGACCCATCTGCATCTGATAAGATTCATGTCTGAAGGAAGTGGAACCAGATCCCAAGTCTGGTTGTCAAGGAGAGAGTTGTACTCCTCCTACATAGTGGATTCCCAAAAGGGATTCCCTGCAGCCTCTGCATAGGCCTACAAGTCTAAATCTATAACCATGTAACGATGCATGGGAATCATTAGTTTGGTAGTTGTGAGTGCACGAGACTGATACTCAAACTGGGAGCGTGTCCTCCTCAGATCCACTAGATCCCCTATAAGTTCATCTGCATCCTGTGAGGTGTACTGTGCATATATCTCTCTTAAGATCCTTGTTCTCACAAGGGAGATAGGATGTGGAACACCATATTCATGCTCATTTCCTTCCTTAGGTTCAAAACTCAAATATGAATTGTGATCTGAATGAGTGGACTTATCATCATGGATGTCTGGTGTAAGTAGAGGAATAAAGGTCTTTGTATGTGATTCCAATGGTGCATGCAAGGGGATTTCCTCAAATTAGACACTTTTCTCAATAAAGATCTTGTCTATTAAGGGATCCATAAACCTGTAACCATTCACATCATTAAGATATCCCATGAAGATGCATGCAGTTCTCTAAGGATCTAATGCTTTTATCTTTTGAGAGGGTATGTAGGCCCATGCATGTGATCCAAATATTTGGAAGTGGGTGAATTCTGCTTCGCAACTGCTCCATTCCTCAAAAGTGTCTTGTCCTTGATAGATATGTGAGGAGATATTTTATGTATGTAGTTAGCATGTTTAAGTGTTTGAAACCATATTTTTTTGGAAGGAAGAGACCTTGGATGCAACATGTAAGAGGCCATCTCTTTGAGGGATCTGTTATTCCTCTCATCCACTGTGTTTTTTTGTGGAGTGTATGGTATTGTATGTTGCAATTGTATACCTGCCTATGAACAAATATGTTGAACATTCATGATCACATATTCCCCCCCATTGTCTGTGTGGAGGATTTTGATCTTTCTCTTAGACCGATTATCTATAAGTGCTTTGAAGTCTTTGAGATGCTAAAAAACTTCATATTTTTTCCTTAGAAAATACACCCAAGTATATCATGAGAAATCATCAATAAATGTAAGCATCTACCTCTACTTGTTAATGGATGGATGAGGAAAGGTCCCACAATATCACTATGGATGAGCTCCAAAGGAGAGGAGGCCCTCCAACTCTTTCCTTTTTCAAATTTCTCATGAGGATGTTTGTCAATAACACATCCTTGACAAACTCCTTTGTAAAAATGAATGTTGGGAAAGGAAATTGCCATTCCTTGCTTGCAGATTTGCTGCATGTATCGAAAATTAAGATCACAAAATATTTCGTTCCATAACCTACTACTATCATCAACATGCGTAAGTAATAAGGCATAATTTGTCTTAATGAATTCAGAAAAGGTGTACAACCTAGATCTGTGATTTACCTCAAAAGTGGAAAATTTAGAGTTGCTTTATAAGTCGAAGATATTCACAACATCTGGAGTGAATTCAATTATCTTTCCGGTGCCAGAATGTGTGATCTGATAGAAGTAGAGAAGATTCATTGAGAGTTTTGGAATATGTAGCACATTCCTAAAGTTGCCATGATTGAGTTCAATTAGTTCCATGCTGGTGACCTCGATAGGAGAATCATCCCCCATGAGTATAGGACCACCTTCACATGCATCCAATGAAGAGAAGGCTTCCTTTGTGGAATCCATGTGGTGAGATGCATATGAATCTACTATCCAGGCATCATGAGAGGAATTAATGACAGTCAAATCATGACTAAAGTTGCCTTTCCTGGGAGCATGATCTCCAAGCTTCTTCTTGGCGCCCTCTGGAATGTGATCCCCAACGTTGTGGTTCTGAATTATCTATGCTATCTGATGTATCTAAGATTCTTCATGCATGCAAATTCTATATGGAATTCTCTTTGACAGTATGTGCATTTCTCCCCCATCTTCCCCTTTTCACCTTTGGATCCGGAGGAATCGTTGAAGGGTTTGGTGTTGCCTTCCTTCTTTGTATTTTCATGTGCTTTTCCTTTATATTTGGATTTAGATATTTGGTTTATGAGTGTCATCATGCACAACAAGTGAATGCACTTTGGAGCCCTTGAATTTTCCCATATTGATGAGCTTTTCTTGCTCCCGAGTCAAAGATTCAATAAAAGCATCAAGAGTGGGCATGATCCAGCTATTACTAGAGGTGAGCCTCATTGAATGGAATGTGGAGACAGAAATAGAGTATTCTGGTCCAAGCTTGGAGAGAATGGAGATAACCATTTGTGTTTCCTCAGATTTATCAACCCCACAACCCTTGAGTTGCAACAAAAAATACTTGTATCTTGTGAAGAAATCATGTGTATTGTTGAAGCTTTGTGGATCCAAAGAGATAAACTCTACTTCCAGCATGTGGAATTTCATTTCATATTTCTTTCCAAAGAGTCATTTCATGGTGGTCTAGACTTCACTGGGAGATTTGTAAGAAGAAATATGTTAAAGCAAGCCAGGGGAAATGTTCATGTAGAGGGATCCGTAGGAATCATCCATCCATTTGAGGTATTTGTACTTTTCTATGGCTAATGTGGGATCAACCTTCATGGCCATAGAAATCCTATACAATTATATGCTTCAAACAAATATCTCCATCTTTGCTTCCCATGCAAAGTAATTGTATGGTGTGAGAATAGCTTCCTTTGGAAACTCCATTATTCTGACGATTTTCAATATTATGTACCTGCAAATAAGAATGTTGGTGTGCCTTTTGTCCTAGAAGCTTCTCTTTGATACCATGAAGATGAATGTTGAAAACTTAGACTGAAAGATCTAGCCAACAAGAGAGAACACACAACTTGCAAAAGCATAAAAATAATGAAAAACAGAGAGAAAGAATGAAAGAATTATGTTAATGTTGAAAAATGATTACAGTGCACATGATATACCCTAAGTAGATTCAATCAGCAAGCAAACCATAGTGGTGATCTAGAGATATCTAACACATCCCGTCAGTTACAGAGTGAACCGAGTGATAAAACCAGGTGTAGTATCTCTAACAACACAAACAATTTGATAGAAAAGCTTGGTAACATAGGTTTTGAAACAATTTATAAAGGAAAACTTCCCATTGGACATGGGATAGCTATGAAAATTTTGGATGAATCCAAACAGAGTGAACAACAATTTATTGTAGAAGTGGCAAAAATGGGGACCACTTGTCATGTTAACCTAGTGCACCTCTTAGGTTATGGTTCTCTGATATCCATAAAGACATTTGTTTTATGAATACACGGTGAATGGTTTCCTTAAAATATATCCACAGAGGTTGTGATAATGAGTTGGGTTGGAAAAGTATATTCAATTGCACTTGGAATAGCTCATAGTATTGCATACCTACATGAAGAATGCAAAAATCACATCACACATTTTGATATTAAAACTCACAATGTTCTTCTCAGTGCCACTTTTATGCCAAAAGTTACATATTTTGGTCTCGCCAAAATAAGTAATCGAGAGGAAATCCACCTCTCTATTGCAAATAGAGGAACATTAGGTTATGCTGCCCCAAAGATGTGGTCAGGAATGTATGGAGATGTTAATGATAGATGCGATGCTTATATTTATGGTATGTTGCTTATGGAGATGGTGGGGGCTAGACAGAACCTTGGTTTTAACAATAAAGTGAGTACAAGAAAATTCCACTATCCGGAATGGGATTTTAAATAGGTGGAGAAAGGTAACTTTGAGAATATGAGAAAAGGAAACATGTCCAAGGAAGAACAAGGCATAACAAAAAAGTTAAATTTAGTTGGATTATGGTGCATCCAGTTCAATGCATCTCATCATCCTTCGATGAGAAAATTCATCCGTATGTTGGAAGGAGACATTGACATTGCCACTACTCCATCTCCGTTCCCTGTTAATCCACGTATGTAATTGTCTTCATCTGACTTATCTTATTCAACCATTACAACTCCTCTATTTCCATTTTTATGGCATGCATAGAGGACAACTATGCAACCCTTTTCCTTCGATCCATCTTCCTCGGCAACTTAAGCTTTGGACTTGCAAATGAACAACCCCAAAAGTACTTAGAGTGCCTGAACCAAGAGGTAATGTAATATACATCATAATATAAAAATACAACCTACTTCAACATTTTTCAATTGATTCCATTTGACAACTTCTACTTCTTAGCTTATTAGCTTCAAATTTGTGTAGTAGTAATAGTAGTTGTACTAGTCTAGTGTATCAATTTTAAATTAAAAATGGTCATGCCAGTAGCTTTTATCCCCTACTCAATCAAAATTATCTACTCCAACTATTGGGATATCAAAATCCCTATTTAGATATTAAGGACCAAATAATATGTTTAGTATAAGTTTTCATCACATTTATGCCAACCATGTGGATTCATTCATATTTCTTTCACTTCAATTTGTATATTATGAGTTGCACCATGCTTTATTTTTATGGGTTGTACACATTGTGCTTATATATTGGAATTTTCTATAACACCAATTTGACGATGCATCAAATCACTTTCTTTATATATATATATATATATAATTCTCTTGAAAATTAAAACATTAGAATTTTAATTGATATGTTTATGGATTAAATTGGTATATATTTATTTCATTCCAAGCAATTTAATTTATTTTCAATATATATGTTATTTCATGAAGTAATAAGTGTTTCTAGCTTCACTTACTATACTAAATTGTTTCATTTCTTAGACCATGCCAAACATGCATTAAAAAGAAATTTCAAGCATTAACATTAAAAAAAATAGTTTTTTTATACACCTATGAGTCACAAGTAATGATTATTTACTTAATTTTTGTTTGTGACCCTTATCATATGCTTTAGTGTATATTTTTGTAGAATACCAACATTTAAAGTGATTTCTCATTCAAAGTTCAAAAGTTTTTGGATGTGCAATGTATTTTTGAATGGTCTTTAATGTATTTAAGATTTTCTTTTCTAAAGTATTATATTAATTAGAAAATAGTATATTTAGATTTTTTTTAATTCATAATTCAAGTATGTATAAAATATTTTCCACTATTCTTAAATATATTGACTATTTCTTTTATAAAGCATTACATTAACTTTAGGCACATGATTAAAATTTCATATCATTAAGAAATATATTCAATGCACAAAACTAAATCATCTAGATGTCTATGTTATTGTGTAGGTTAAGCTCTTTTGAGAGGGAATTCTTGTTCATGGAACTTAGAAAACCAAGTAATGCTTTACAACTATTCAAGTCTAAGTGTTTATGTGGAGTAGGAGTGTTTTGGGAGTTTCTGGGATAGACGAGGGTTCTGGAGCACCAACGAGGGTTTCCATGGCGGATTCTGCACATTCTGCTAGATATTTGGCGTTCAGGCTGCGGGCCCTGGCCAGGGTTTAGAGGTAATCTTGGAGATGGCCGTTACTTTGGTTGGCTGGTTTCATATTGAACGATTTCTGGAGGTTTCTTTCTGGTTTTGTGTCATGGGTCTGGCGTATTGTGCCTTCCTGTATGGTATCCTACGTCTGCCTCGTTTCCTCGCCACCCTTGCATGTGTGTTGGTTATCATTTGGACTGTTTCGGATTTCTGAGCTGGACCGCGCCACGCTGTCCAATTGTTGGATGGAGTCCATCCTCATTGCTGAGGACTAGTACCAACCAGCATAAACAAGTGGGAAGTTCTTTTTTTCTCGGTCACTGGCAATTGGCAGTGGAATATCCTTCGGTTTCTGTCACTGTTAGGGTTTGCATCGCTGTTTTTTTTGTCGTCTTTGCTGTTTCTTTACCCTAGAAGCTTCTGCTACTTATGCTTTTGGAAGGCTGTTTTGTACTTGACCTTCTCTGCTGAGGTTGACGCTATTTTGCGTTGATGGTTTTTCTGGGGAGGATTTCCGGGTCCGTGACTTTGTGGGTCTTGGATTCCTGGCTCGTGCACTATTTTGCACGTGCCTGTCATTGTCTTGTTTAGCTGTGACTATCTTTATCCTGCCTTTTTCGTGCAGAGTTGAGGGTTTTTAGGTCTGGGGCTTTCATTTTCTTCGGGCTCTGTTATCCTCATTGGGTTTTCTCTGGTGTTTCAGGCTATTTCCTTTTTAAAGTTGTGCGGGGGCTCCGGCAGTGGTCTTGCTTCTTGGGTTTACCTTTGGGTAGAGGTTAGCCCTTATGACCTTGAGGGTTACTCTCCAGTGATTACACTTGCTGGACCCCATGGATTTGCCGGTATCGGATTCAAACGGCCGGGCGACTGACAGGTTTCGGAGACAAAGGAGGCAGAAATCCCTAAAAGCTAGGGAGGGTAAACTCAACTTTGTGGTGGGCAGGGATATTTACATTGACCGGGTTTCTGCACTGTGCTCACGGGCTCTCATAGGGAGGCTTGAATATGCCTCTTTGGATAAGAAGCAGTGGATTGCTTGGGCGACTGAAAGGTGGAAGCCGCTTATCAATTATGTGCCTGCTATCAGTCTATTGGTCAGAGGGTGGATTGTATTTGTTTTCTTGGAAGATGGGAATGCTTCTACCATACTAAACCAGCCTTGGAGGGTTGAAAGGGGTTCTCTGGTTTTGGACAGGTGGCATGTGCATTTCGACCCGGCGAGGGAAAGAATAAAAAAATGACACCTCTGGGCCCTTCTGCCGGGGCTCCCATTTCCTCTTTGGAACCGTGCTGTTCTTATGGGTCTGGGTGACACGATTGGTCGTTTCATTGCCATCGACGAGGACTTCATGAATGTTTTTGACAAGCGGATAGCTAGAATCTTGGTGGAATTAGATATCTCCATCGGCTTACCGGCTGACATTGATATTAACTGTGATGGTTTCATCATCTCTCAGCGCATTGAATTCCAGAAAGTTCCATTCCGGTGCTCTTGCTGTCGGGGTACCGGGCACTTGAGGAAAAGCTGTCCATATTTGCGCCAATCCTCTCGTTCTTCAGGCTCCGGCACACATTATGATGATCTTTCGTCTCCCCTATCGACACCAGGACATGAACAGGTAAGACGATCTTCGATACTTCCTATATCTGCTTGTGATAATGTGAAAGAAGCATGTATATTATTTGACGACGCGTACAGCTCTGAGATAGCTTATCTGGATTCCTTTGCGCCGGGTGTTGATTCTGACTTGCCTATTACCTCGAGCTTACCGGTTCTGTGTTCTAATACTAGGGTGGCGGGCACAGTATTGTCTCCTCTCGTTGGGTCTGGTGACTTGGGTCGACCATTAAACGCTCCACTTAACCTGCCCTTGAAGACTTCCCTTGATGCGAATGTTGGACCTGTCTTGTCTCCTTGTATGCCCTCTGTCAGTTTTGGAATTGTAGAACCAGTGTCGCCATTGAACGCTCTCTCACTCTCTCGTGTAGAGGAACCATTGGCCTTGAGGGTCGATTCTGTGTTGTCTCAACGTATGCCTTCTGTCACTGTCGGGGTTATATGTTCTGATGCGTCTCATTCTGATCCTTCTGGTCTGCCTGTTACAGCACCTCTCGTTGGGGATGAGGCTTATACTATTTGTGCTTTTGATGGTTCTGGGGAATCTTCTCGCTCTCATGCTGCTCATTCTTACCTGCATGGGAAGGATCCTTCTGTCTCCTTAGATAATGCTGAAGGGATACATAAAACTGGACTGTCACCATCTGCATTAGCAGATTCTCCTGTGCATTCATCTTCATTGCGGGTGCCTCCCCCTGCTTCTTTTGATCGCCATCACCACCCTCCTTCTTCGAGCACTTGTACTTCTGATTTTATAGCTTCCATCGTTGACACTGACTCTGGCATTGTGGAAAACAACCGTCCACTTTTCTCGCAGGTGGACTTCCCTCCACTTGTTCCTCTGGCCCCACCATCTGACTCCTCTCCCCTTAGTCCTACGGATGCTCTGTCTTTTTCTGACCCGTCTCTCCTCAAGTCGCTTAACATTTTCTCTGATAAATCTCCCCTTACGCCTTCAGTCCTCCCCCTTGACTCGATCAGATTCGACAATGTCACCATTAGGAAAAAGAAAAAACTTCCTAGGTCGGCCTTGCCGGAATCTTCTGCCCCCGCTCCTCACACTCCTGTTTCCACTCGTCTGAAAAATGCTGCACGTAAGACTGTCTCCACTAGTCTCGAGGTTCTTAGAGCATCGAACCCTCCCCATCCGGACACCTAATGCGTATTCTTTCCATGAATGTTCGTGGGTTGGGAGGTTCAGCCAAGCAGAAAAGCCTCCACAATTTATTTTTGTCTCTCTCCCCGGATGTGATTCTGTTACAGGAGACTATGACCAGTACTTACTCGGCACTTTTTGCTTTCTCCAAGCTTTGTCCAAGCTGGGAATTTTGCGCCCTTGACTCTTCTGGACTTTCGGGTGGTATCCTCTCTAGCTGGAATCCTCATGTGATCAGATGCAAAGCTTATCATACCCTGGCGGGTATTTTACTTAAGGTTTCTAAGAGAGGGGATCATTTGCCTTTTTCCATTCTTAATGTCTATGGACCCTACCTACACCGGGATACTTTCTGGAATTCTGTTGTTGCGGGAGGACTTCTCTCCTTTCCGAACCTAATACTGGCTGGTGATCTGAACTTTACCCTTAGTGCCTCTGAAATTTGGGGATCAAAAGCAAATCTTGACCCTTTGGGACCTTCACTTTCCTCCCTTCTCTCGGCCCATCACCTTGTAGACATTGTTCCACCATGTGCCGGACCTACCTGGAGGAATGGTAGATCGGGGGAGGAAGGCATATCTAAGAGATTGGATTGTTTTCTTCTTACGGAACAACTCATTGGAATACTTCCCAGGCATCGGGTGTGGACTCATCGATGTTGTATCTCTGATCATTTTCCTATTTTGCTCGAGTGGGGGGAGTCTCCGGGCCACTGCCGCTACCCTTTCAAATTTAATCATACATGGTTGGGCAATGATGATTTTTGTGATATGATTCGTCACTCATGGTCTGACCCCCCACGGGATGTATCTCTGGATGCTATGAATGTTTTCTCTTCCCTGCTTCATAACTTAAAAGATAAGGTAAGACAATGGACTAAGGTGGAGACTAAGAAAATGAAGGCCATTATGACTCACCTCGAAGCTGAGATGAATGCACTACTTACCTTGTCTCAATCAGCGATCTTGGATCGGGACATGCAATTCAGATTAAATGACTTAAAAGTTGAATACAATAACATCCTGGTACACGAAGTCAATTCAGCCAGATTGCAGAGCAGGATCACGTGGGAAAAACAAGGGGATGCTAACTCCAAATTTTTCCATGCTGTGGCCTCTGCTCGGAAGAATCAGAACGCCATTTGGTGTCTTCAGGATGTTGATGGTAAATGGATATCGGAGGATAAGGGATTAAAGGAACTGGGGTTCCAACATTTCAAAGAGATATTTGCTGATGATGGTTTGACCGATCTATCTTCCCAGCTGAGAGTTATCAGACTCTTTCCCTCTTTTCTCAATGAGGAAGATCATTGTGTCTTTACTGATCCGGTTTCCCTCTCTGAGATTGAGGCTGCACTTAGGACCTTTAAAAAGGATAAGGCCCCGGGGCCTGATGGATGGACGGTCAAATTTTATTTGTGCTTTCTTGATCTTCTGGGACCTACTTTGGTTAATCTTGTGGAATCCTCTCACATTCTGGGGAGGGTTACTTCTGCCATTAACTCTACCTTCATTTCTCTTATACCTAAAGTTGATCACCCCACTAACTTTGGGGACTTCCGGCCCATTTCATTATGCAATCTATGCTATAAACTGATCTCGAAAGTGGCTGCCCTGAGACTTAAGCCATTTCTAGACTCTTTCATCTCTCCTCAGCAGTTTGGCTTCCACAAGAATCACCTTATACATGGACCTGTTGCCATTACTCAAGAAGTCCTCCACTCAGTAAAACTCACGAAAAAATCTGCCCTTATCCTGAAGTTGGACTTGACTAAAGCTTTCGACGGGGTAAACTGGACTTACATTAGGCTGCTTCTTATTCAGATTCGGGTGCCACTTGTGGGGGTGAACTGGATTATGGGGTGTATCTCTTCTGCAAATTTTGCTGTCATTGTCGATGGGTCTCCTTCCTCCTTCTTCTCGGCTTCCCGTGGCATTCGACAGGGCTGTCCATTGTCACCATTGCTTTTTATTTTGGTCATTGAAGGACTTAGCCTTCTGATTGCTGATGCTAAGCGGAATGGACTTATCAAAGGTATCAAGATCTCGGAACATCTTGCACTTACACATCTGCTATTTGTAGATGATGTGATACTTTTTGGGCTGGGCACTTTTGAGGATTGGATTGCTTTTAAGGTAATACTTGATACATTCTGTGAGGCCTCTGGTATGAAGATCAATATGAATAAATCCAGTTTCCTTCACTCTGATGTTGATGATGAGGTTATTAGAAGAATTTCAGATATTATGCCATACCGCTTTGCTCACCTCAACCTTGGCTTTACTTACCTTGGCTTTTTCCTGAAGCCCTCTGGCTATCTTGTGAAGGACTGGTGTTGGCTTATCTCAAAGTTTGAATCACGTATTAACCATTGGTCCAACAGGATTTTATCCATGGGTGGTCGACTGATCTTAGTCCATTCTGTACTTACCAGCTTGCCGGTCTATTGGTGTGCACTTTTCCCTATCCCTGCATCCATCCTGGATAAACTAAGAACTCTTATCTTCTCTTTCCTTTGGGGGTCATCAGCAAAAAAAAAGAAGTTTCACCTGGCTGACTGGCATTTGTTGGCTCGTCCTATTTCACTGGGAGGTTGGGGTATTAAACACTTGCCACACTTTTGTTGTTCATTAAGGATGAAGAATTTCTGGTATGCCATGAACAATCCAGGTATTTGGAATCAATTACTGAGGACCAAATATATGGAAATTTATCTCTTCAGTCCTGGTGCAGGCTCAAAAAGTACAGAGTTTGGAAGGTATCCCCTATCTGGAAGGGATTTATAAAAACTTTACATTGGATTGGAAGTGGACTTACATGGCAGGTGGGAAATGGTACGGAGGTCAGAGTTGGAGCGGATCCTATTGTTGGCTTGGGATGTAATTTTATCCTGTCTGATGATTTGAGGACTTATCTGGATGACTATGGCATTACCACTCTTGATCAGGCAGTAAATCATTCTACAAGACACTGGTTCTCTGCCGAGGAATTAGATTTATGTGATGTTTGGAGTTATCAGTGGAGTTTATATATTAAGGGACTTGAATTCAATAGGATCAGATTAAAGGAGGAAAATGATAAGCTCTTGTCGTCCTATGGGAACTATGCAGGTCCTATCTGTGCATCTATTGGCTATGACTGTATTATTAAATTTTTTTATGTGGAGGACCATTACCAGGTCTTGACTAAACTCTGGTCTATGAAGCTTTCGCTGAAGTTCATCTGCTTTTCTTGGTTGCTGGTCAGGGATAGGATTCTCACCTGGGATCATTTGCAGTCTCGTGGGTACAATGGTCCTAGCAGGTGTGTATTTTGTGAAAATAATTTAGAGGGCTGTGGTCATTTTTCCTTATGTGTCCCTTTGCAGTGAACATTTTCTCCCATTTCTCGAGATGCCTGGGCTTTACCTTCTCCCCTCATGACTCTGTGTTGTTGGATCACTAGTTCAGCTATCATGCACCATCTGTTTCCTTTCGGTATATCCCTATCATTATTTTCTAGTCCCTGTGGCTCCTCCGTAATCACTGCATTTTTGAAGATGGGAAACCTTCAGCCTCCCTACTTATCTCTCGGATTGAGTGTCTGTATGCCCTTTACCCTGTGCCTCTTCCAAATATAAAGCATAGGCTGATAGGTTCTAGGCCTGTTCATGTCTTCCCTGTTGCTTACTTTGATGGTGCGGCACAAAGGAATATGGGAGGTGCTGGGTTCGTGATCTATATAAGTGAAACCCATTACTTTTGTTTTTCTGTGGGTTGTGGATTATGTACCATTACTCGTGCGGAACTGCTGGCACTATGGTCTGTACTCAGAGTTTGCAAGCTGATGGGACTGCCCGTCAACATGATCTTTGGTGATTCAATGGTGGTTATATCATGGGTGAAAAAACTTACCACCCTTAATATACCCACATTGAAACATTGGTGTGATGAAATCTTTTCGATGCTGCATTTGGCCCCACCTGTGGCCTTCTATCATATCTATCGGGAACTCAACTTGCTAGCTGATGATCTATCAAAGAAGGCACTTAAAATGAATCTGGGACTTGGATATTTCTCGGAATATTTGGATGGTTTGGTTATTGGGGAGGGTACTTTCTCCCTATTTTGATGGCTGTTCTATTTTTTTTTTATGGCTGTTATTATTAACTTACATCAACCGTACAGGTGATATATGTATTCCTTTTACTGCCTGTTTGGAATTGATCATCAGTTGGCTGATTGAATTTCCTGGGTGGATATGTTTTAAAGGACACCACTGATAGAAGGAATATCTGACCTGAACCTTTAGGAATGATGAATAAGTCTGTATATGAACAGACTTAGTTTTCTTCTTCTTGCTGTTATTGCTGGCTGTTCTGTGTGTATATGTTATTTTTGTATGATTGCTGTTCAGTTTGTATGCTGTCCAGTTGGTAGTATTGTATGCTGTTCTGATTGGACGTTATGTATGTAATGATAGACATACATATGGCTGGTGGTGAAGAATATGGACTGACTGGAGAGTCACATGAAATGTTTAATATGTCTTTTTGATTCATAATGAATATCAAAGACTGGTATTTTTTCCTCTGAAAAACTATTCAAGTCTAAGTCTAGGTCAATCTAATGGAGTATTGGGTCGAGTTTGGCCCTGTAGCGTTAGTTTTCTTTTATGTCTTATAGTTTGTATAGATATGCTTGTTCCCGAAGGCAAGGTTGTCATGCTTGGATTATGCCAAGGTACATAAATATTTAAATTACGTAAAGAAGAGGATTATTTGCAGATTTGATACTTTAGATATATTTTTTATTTATATATAAATATGCATAAGAAAGTGTTAAAATTCAAAGAGGGTTATAAGATTATACGTGGAATTATCAATTTCAAGAAGAAAAGTTATAGATTTCAGTTAAAGATTATACCTGCAATTGGCAATTTCAAGAAAAAAAGGTTTAGATTTACCAAGGAAATCAACAATTGAATAAAAAGGTAAGAGATAAAATCCCAAAAAAACAATCACTGGTGCATGCTTGAAGGAGGAGCGAAAACAAGGTAAGAGATAAAATCTCATTAAAAAAAATAATGAAAAGTTTTAACGACTTAGATTTACCAAAGGAAACAACACTTGAAAAACACAATGCTCCCTTGGGGGATTAAGTCACCCATGGAGAATTAGGAGGTGATATTTTTATAAAAAGGAGATGAATTAAATCCCAGGTCCATAAAAAGCTTCAACGCATCCCTGAAATGTTTTCAGATAAAGAGAGAGTAAATTTTCTATCCGACCATTTGCACCGATCGGATGACTGGCACTGCGTGATGTGAAAGCTCATGCGAACAAGGTCGTCTGATCGGTGCAAATGGTCGGGTATAAATTTTACTCCAAAGACTTGTTGAGGGCACGTTGAGGGCAGTCTGTATTAATGATGGTATAGCCCAATTAATCCTCGGGCTAGTTTGTACTTTTCTATGGCTAATGTGGGATCAACCTTCGGGTGACTTGGGGAGGGCACGTTGAGGGCAGTCTGTATTAATGATGAGTTTTTCATTTTAACTGCAGATGGACTTAGAAGATTTTTCAGATCTGGTTTGATGATTGCTGCTGCAAAGAAGAAGTATCTAAAGGAAAAAGTAGAAGGGAGTTGGCTGAAGAAAGGAAAAGTAAGAAGCAGAGATGTTACTCACAAAAGAAGAGAGTGAAGGTCTGAGATCAACAGGATCTCAAAAATATCAATGCATTATTGAGAAGAATCGATAGCAGTAGAGGCCCAGGCTTGGAAAAGGTTCATTAGTTACCAAGCCAGTCCCTCTTTACAAAGTTCTCTTAAATATTAATCTAAAATGTAATGTATTTTATGAATCATGAGCACTCACAAAGGACAAAATTGTGAGATTAAATGGTTGGGGGAGCCCAAAGGTCACTTGGGGGGGCAACTCAAAGGTTTTGTTGTTTTGTATTAATATAGGAAAGTTAGAGGGAATAGGGGACCTTTTTCCAATGAGATTTGTGAGAACATGTTGTAAGAAGAACTATTTCCTTTTGCAATAAGAATTACAAGTTTCTTGTTGGAGAAAGCTTGATGGAACTTTTCAAATGATGTGCCATGTATTTGTTGAATGTGAACTATTTCGTTTTCATCTTTGTTCCCATTAACTATGAGATCGTTCTAACTCTTTGAACCTATGTTCTTGTTATTAATGCTCTCTAGTTTATTCTTTGAAATTTCCACTATGAGTAACGAAGGCTTTTCATAAACAATAAGCTATCTTGTTGTTCATATATCTATTAATGTTCATGTGTTTTGAAATAAGTAACAACTATCTGTGATTTTTTCTTAATGCATGCGCAAAAATACATTACTCATTGATAAATGATAATCTTGCTCCCTAGGGATAGGTTAGATAGTTAGCTTTAGTTTCTTGCCGTGTGTGATTTAGATGCAAGAGAGTTAAGATGAGAGGTAAGAACCTGTGCATCACATTGTGACCGCTCCTCGTATTCTCTATCAATCTGCATTTTTAGATAGGCACTTGCATATCATACTAAACTAAAAAACTAAAATACACACAGTGGACCGGGCCGTAACTGGTAAAACACACAGTGTTAATACAGACTGCAGTCTGTATTAATGGTGGTATAGCCCAATTAATCCTCGGGCTAGTTTGTGAATTAGTCTCTAAAAGATATTGTGCATATGTGATTTTTTTTAATTAAATAAGAGGGAGTGAAATAAGAAAGTTAAATCGAAAACCCTAATTGTGATTGAGGAGTTCTAAAGGTTAAACTTGGTTAAAGGGTGAAAGCCATCATTAATCATAAAAAGGGGAAGGCTATGTTGAGCTGCATCTCTTTCTTTCAAAAATAGGAAAAATCATAAAAAGGGGAAGGCTATGTTGAGCTGCATCTCTTTCTTTCAAAAATAGGAAAGTTCTTTGATTTAGTTAAAAGGAGAAAAGGGAAAATTTAGAAAAGGAAGTAATGGAAAAAGAAAAAGCTTTAGAAACTCCTCGAAAGAACCTAATAAAAAAATTAAATCCCAAGATTTGAGGGGTTTTTTTATGGAAAAAGTTGAATATTAAAAATGAGTTAAGTGGTTAAAACAAAACAAAATAGAGTTGGGCCATGACAAGAGAGGAAAATTTATAAAAGGGAGAATGAAGTTTTTTTAATGCAGTAAATACATAATATTTTTTTGGTTGGGTCTGGTTAGTGAAGTTTGTTTTATTTTAAAAAATATGTTAAGAAGTTAAAAATGAATAAGATAGAGTTGTAGTTCTCAGGAGAAACAAGCAGCTCTAGGAGTCTAGAAAAAGGCAGGGGTCTATGTTGACAAATGAAGAAATTGAGTAGAAGCCCGGTGAGGAAAGAAAAGTCGTTAACAATCCATAAAGATTATTGAGTCTCGTTGAAGGGGGATATGACCTTATCTACCCTAAAGGGGTTAAGAGTATGCTATGCAAAAATGGGAAAGAATAGAAGGCTCAAGCAAATAAAGAATAAAATTTATGATGCACATAATCTTCATCAAGCTATTGTATATATACTAGGCACAAGTATCGAGGAATTTGCTAAAGTAGATGGCTTTGAAGGAAATCCACAAGATGAATGAGCAAGAATTATGAGATTTGGTCAATCAAAATGAAGACTAGCCAGTGTGTTTATGATTTGTGGACTATAGTACTGCATGGATTTCAAGAACCAGTTTAAGGAGCCTACGAGGCAATGTCAAAAACTTAGAAAGATAACTTATTAACAAATAAAATAAATGATGCAGCATCATTGTGTCTCATTTACAAGCTATGGATGATAGCATTTTGCCTAAAATTGCACCAGCCAAAACAACCAAAGAGACTTGGAATATTTTGAACATGACTTTTGGTGTAAGGGGGAGTAGACATGATGGGACAACAAAAACTATAGAAGACGATGAAATCAATATAAGCATAGAATAATGAAGATATTGACATTTGAGAATCCCACCACTAGTAGCAGAACTAAAAAACTATTAAAATTGCATATAAATGACTAAATTTAGTCACGTGACTAATAGTTATTTATTTTCTGTCACTTATAAAGTAACTAAATATGTGACTAAAAGTTTACGTGACTTTAAAAGTTTTTAGTAATTTATTGGTTGTTGTGATGGATCAATTTGGTCGTATATTTAGTCATTGTTTTTGACATTGATTGTTGTTAACTCGTCATTTGTTTAGTCATTGATTGTTGTTAACTGGTCATTTATTTAGTCATTGATTGAGGTTAACTGGTCATTTAGTAGTCATTAATTGCAGTTACTGGTCATTTATTTAGTCATTGATGGTTGTTAACTAGTTATTTATCTAATAATTTATTACTGTTAAGTGGTCATTTAATTAGTCATTGATTTCTAGGACACGAAGGAATCAAACCACCAACCTCCTTCCTGTAAGGAAGGTGCTCTTCAATTGGGCTAGCACCCTTAAATATAAGAATCAAAGTTCACACTAAATCAAAGTTCACAATAAAATAAAATTAGTTAAATATATAAATCACATTTTATTTTGATCCTTTTTTCTTCCATGCGGCACTAATAGTGGCACAATAAGACTCAATCATATATAGTTTGGTTGTATATTGAAGAGCAAAAAAAATTAGATAAATATAAGCAAGGATAATTTTAGGGTGAAATTTAGCCCATGGGATATTTTTCCATGTTTTTATCCAAGAACAGATTCAGCAATTTGCATTTTTTGAAGCCCTATTTCGCCTAATTTTGATGGGGTAATATTTTTTCACCCTAAAAATCGTCGAATTCACCAAATATTTATAGTTTACGTTTTAAGAATTTGTAAGATTTGTCAACGTTTTTACACTTTTAAATAAGTATGGTTCCAGCCCTGAAGATTAGCACAGGTTCTACACGAAACATTCTCATGAACACTTTTCATTCACCTAATAATGGAATCTCTGTTTTTTTTATATCTATCCTTGAACCCCAAATCTTAAATATACATTAAATGAACCTATTTGAAGTAAACTCTGTGTACTACTTAAAATACCTTTAACATTGCACTTGCTTAATCTCTTTAGATTATTTACATAGGAACTTGCATTACTTCACAGGACATAAGTAAAATAAATTTTAAAACAAGATATGGCCACTATGAATTTACAATTGTTTCTTTCGGCTTGAAAAATCCACCGGCTACACTTATGTGTTTAATGAATGGGATTTTTCAGAAGTATTTGGATAAGTCTGTGATTGTTTTCTTGGATGACATTGTTGTTTACTCTAAGACAAAGGAAGAACATGAAAGACACTTAATATTAGTAATACACGTACTCAGAGAACATCAACTTTATGCTAAGTTAATTAAGTGATATTTTAATAGAATAAGATTCACTACTTCGGACACGTTGTATTAGAAGAAAGTATCTTAGTAGATCCAGAAAAGATAGAAGTTATTATGAATTGGCCAGTACCTAAGAATGTGCCATAGGTAATATCTTTTATGGGATTAGCAGGTTATTACTACATGTTTATTGAGGGATTTTCAAAGGTAGCACATCTGATAAATTCAATACAAAATAAAGGTATAAAATTTGAATGAATAACTAAGTGTGAAGAAATTTTTTAGAAGCTTAAGGAAATGCTCACTAATGCACCACTTCTAAAAATTGTGAATCCAGATGATATCTTTGTGGTATGTACATATGCATGTAAACATGTGTTGCAGCTGCAACTATTTTTCCAAATTTTTTGAAATTTTGGACCCTCCTTTTAATTTTATCTTTCCTGGGAGTGTTTGGATTCCTGAACTCTGTCTTTCCTCTGTTACAAATTTGGATTTTCCTGAGTTTGAATTGAGTTCAATTATTTACCATTTTCGGAGGTTGAATGATTATTTTCTGTCTGCCAATGCTTTGACTGTGGAGTTTAAAGTTTGATTTGAAACGGATGTCCTTTTGGTTTGAATGATCTCCTTCATCGCTATCGGAATTCTGTTTATGTTTGAGTCGGAGCTTTAGTTCTCTTTGCTACCGTTGTTTCGGAGGTGAAACGAACTAATGTTAACGTTGCCCAGCCGAAGGTCTTTTGAACACTTTATGCTTTGTTTTGTTTTCATTTATCGCTGTCGGAAGTGGGTTGAACAGTGAATTGGTGCGGTAGTCCTCTATATCGCCGTTGTTTCGGAGAGCATATAGAGAGTGTGCCGATGGCTAGTTCTGATTTTCACCAATGCCTCGATTTATTGATCAAATGTTTTTCTTTTTGACGATTTTGTTTTCGCTATCAGAACGGTTTTGATGATTGATCGGAGGGCTAGTCCTTTGTGTTGCTGACACGGAGGCACCTTTGAGCTTTGAGTCGCCAATGGTTTCATGAATTATCGAGACCCGTAGTTGGTTTGACATCCCTTGTTGCGGTTTTCTAGTAAACTATCTCGCCGATGATTAGTGGTTTTTAACTCCAAACTTTAGCTTTAGAGTTCCTGGCTGCCGACGTTTTTATGTTGACAGCGGAACCTTTAGTCTATATGTCTTCCACCATTATGGCTCCTTAGTGAACTAACAATCCGACCTATAGTTGTTCCATTCGCTGATGAGGAGTTTGTCAGCATGATGCTTAGGGTTTTTTCCTGCCATTTTTTATGAGCCTTCACCCTTTTTCTTGGGTGATGGAGGTCTCTAGGTTTTTTTATCAAGTTAGGGTTTTCACGATGAGAACACAGGACAGGGCCTCGCATTTGATGATTAGTTTTATTGATAGTATGGTTTACGTTTTCTTGAATGCAGTCTGTATTAATGATGAGTTTTTCATTTTAACTGCAGATGGACTTAGAAGATTTTTCAGATCTGGTTTGATGATTGCTGCTGCAAAGAAGAAGTATCTAAAGGAAAAAGCAGAAGGGAGTTGGCTGAAGAAAGGAAAAGTAAGAAACATAGATGTTACTCACAAAAGAAGAGAGTGAAGGTCTGAGATCAACAGGATCTCAAAAAGATCAATGCATTATTGAGCAGAATCGATAGCAGTAGAGGCCCAGGCTTGGAAAAGGTTCATTAGTTACCAAGCCAGTCCCTCTTTACAAAGTTCTCTTAAATATTAATCTAAAATGTAATGTATTTTATGAATCATGAGCACTCACAAAGGACAAAATTGTGAGATTAAATGGTTGGGGGAGCCCAAAGGTCACTTGGGGGGGAAACTCAAAGGTTTTGTTGTTTTGTATTAATATAGGAAAGTTAGAGGGAATAGGGGACCTTTTTCCAATGAGATTTGTGAGAACATGTTGTAAGAAGAACTATTTCCTTTTGCAATAAGAATTACAAGTTTCCTGTTGGAGAAAGCTTGCTGGAACTTTTCAAATGATGTGCCATGGATTTGTTGAATGTGAACTATTTCATTTTTAGCTTTGTGCCCATTAACTATGAGATCGTTCTAACTTTTTGAACCTATGTTTTTGTTATGAATGCTCTCTAGTTTATTCTTTGAAATTTCCACTATGAGTAACGAAGGATTTTCATAAACAATAAGCTATCTTGTTGTTCATATATCTATTAATGTTCATGTGTTTTGAAATAAGTAACAACTATCTGTGATTTTTTCTTAATGCATGCGCAAAAATACATTACTCATTGATAAATGATAATATTGCTCCCTAGGGATAGGTTAGATAGTTAGCTTTAGTTTCTTGCTGTGTGTGATTTAGATGCAAGAGAGTTAAGACGAGAGGTAAGAACCTGTGCATCACATTGTGACCGCTCCTCGTATTCTCTATCAATCTGCATTTTTAGATAGGCACTTGCATATCATACTAAACTAAAAAACTAAAATACACACAGTGGACCGGGCCGTAATTGGTAAAACCTTTAATTCGTTACTTGACCTATAGTAGCCGGACCGTAAACCGGATGAATTCCCCATACCAAACAATAACGGGCTAGTTGGGAACGTTTATTGGGGAGAATCCCTAACTGTTGTTACTTGTGATTTTCCAGGCCTCAACAACATGGTATAGGTGGTGTGTTAACTCATAGTGGATAGGTTATTTGTTATGAATCTAGAAAGTTAAAGTAACATGAATGAAACTATGCCACTACTATGCCACTCGTGACTTAGTTTTAGCAGCAGTTGTGCACACCTTAAAAGTGTGGAGACACTATTTGTTGGGAAATAAATTTGAACTAAGGACTTATCCCAATGGATTAAAGTATTTGTTTGAACAACATGATTTAAATACAAGAAAAAGAAGATGGATGGAATTATTGTTTGAGTATGATTTTGGCATTAAGCATATCAAAGGAAAAGAAAATAAGGTAGCAAATGAATTTAGTAGAAAAATGCATGTGATGCATGTAGCTATCAATACTAGTACCTCATATTTATAGGGGAGAATACAATAATCCAATGGTACAGATGAATTCTTTCAATAGGGTAAAATAGGGTTACAACAATAGGAAATAGCACCTAAATTTGAAAACCTTATGTTGAAAAATGGAATACTTAAGTATAAGGATAGTGTCTAACTTTCCTTAAGATGTTCCTTATGCGGGTCACTCATTTTATCAAAAGACAACAACAACAAGGTGCCAAGATTATGGGTTGCACATTATTATTTTTATGTTATTGTTATTAATTAATAAAATTAAACAACCGACATTCACCAATGCCACATAAAAGAGTATGAGGAACCATGATGTTACAAGCAAGGGGAAGTGTGAAAGTGTGATCCTAAGTGTTTGTGTCTATGTTAGTGGACCCTATTGACTTATGCACCCTATTATGTTGTGTTTCTCCTTTATTTCATTATTTTGGGATAGTTTTTATTAAAATTGGAGTCACTGTCTTTCCTAGTGCTCCCCCTTGAGTGCCACTTGGTGTTGTCCCTCATGAAAGTTGTAACTCCTCCTTAGCGGTTTTCTATTCTGGGAAGTAACTCCTCTTGTGACTCTCTCTCCCAAAACTTGAGTTCTCCATGAGGAATTGAATTGGTTGGTGTGTGATTCATTTTTTCTCTTGATTAATGCTTCATTTGCTTGCTTCTTGGTTTTGGTTTCGGGTTCTTGGATTCATTCTCTTGGTTCTTGGTTCACTCACTAATATTCATTTCTATTTGGAGAATGGGAAATTGATTTTTTTCCCTTCATATGTGTGAGCGAATATTATCCAGTGTTATTTTTGGATGGCTCATACACCCTTGCTAGGCATGTTCCTAAGTAGAGAGAGTTGGTTGTTGCTAGCCTATCTGTCATGGTCCTACTTGTCCTAGACTAGAAGTGTTATGGAATCCACTTCCCATTGGATGCAGTTGGACTGATGGTAGATTCATGTTTTATTGAGTCTATCTATCCCAAATTTTTATGTCCTAGATTGGAAATAGTGGGATCTATTTTCCATTGGAATACAATTGGATCGATGGTAGACTTGTGACTATTTGTCCTTAAGATATTGTCATGTATTGGAAGTGATGTGGAATCCACTTGCCATTAGATTTTTGGTTGATTGATGATAGTTGTATAAAATTGAGCACATAGATCCGTGGATCAACACACAACTCGCAAAATAGATCAAACAATTTTACACAGGAATTGAAGAATGAAACAATGCAAAAAATGGCTTGCAGTAGTGTAATGCTTTCATTAATCAAAAGTAATTGGATAATAATTACAATGTAATGCATAGGTATTAATAACCAATCAATTCGAATGCATGAGAGAGGAATTCGAATTGATTGAATCTACCTAACTGAATGGATAACTAGACATGTCTAAATCACTATCGGAGCCTAACTAGTTAGCTCCAGTTGTCTAAATCAGTGCCTTATACAGTTAGAATCAATTAACTAGTCTAACTGAATGTGGTAGGTGAGTAAAGGTGCCTTCCCACATGCAGTTAATCAATGTCTGGTGCTAACTAAATGTAACTAGATGTAACTGACTCCTAACTAGGCTTAACTAGTCACTAACTGAACTCAACTAAAGGAGGTTGGTTCCAACACTCACAGTGGCTCCTAAATTGTAGGGATTGGTCTAGGAGGCACCTAAACTTATGGATGCAAGTGCATTCAGTGGCAGTTAGCCTCAACTAGTGTTCCCCACACTTCAGTAACTGGCACATGTGGCCCAATTAGTCCATGTGGACCCAAATGATGGTAGTGACTAAATATAGACTGAAAAGATTCCCAATTTAGACATAATTAACCAAATTGGAAAAGGGAGGATTATAATACTAGCACCCCCCCGAATGCTAACTTGGAAAATTTGTGGGCCTTGGTAACTAAGACAATAGGTCACCCATTACAACTAAAGCAAAGTAACTGTTAATACAAGGAATCGGGGAAAAAACCACATGGGAAAAAATCCCACCCTTTAACTAAGCAGGTAGAATCAAGATTGAAGTTAAAAAAACTTGAAAAGATGTTACTGCAACCTTCATATATGTGGTGTAGCAAAGCAGCATGCATGATGTTCTGTGCATAGGTATCCTGGGGCCTAGCATGTAGACTTCTCCATGTTCTCCCAAAATGATGATGGAAGGAAGGAGAAATGTAACCTTTGTCTCTTTTTGGATGAAGAGGTGTATGATCCACTCTATTCTTCTGAGAGCAATGTAACTGATCATACCTTTCTGTGTAGCATCTCACAGGGAGTTTGTTGCATCTCTTTGAAGGAGGTGAGTTTGCATGACATAGTGCAAGGTTCTCTTTCTGAAACTGATATTTTGTTCTCTGTGTGTCAAATGGATTTTCAGTCATCTTCCTAGTTTCTCGCTTGGGAGTAGGGACTAGATTTGGATCTGAATCACCCTAAATCTCAATCTCATAAAATGATACAACTGGTTCTGCTTCTGGTTCTGAAATACTAGGGGACACTTTAAAAGGAGTAGATAGAATGTTTTTACCTCCCCTTTCAAGTGACAGCTAAGAGTGCATTGGTTCTACAAATGGTAGGAAGTGTGAGAATTCATATGCCTTGGAGACATGATTTAAAACACCCTTCTCTATGATGTTCCCAGTAGAGATATCTGTGATCTCCACTGAGTCAACACCAAATGTCACTCACTTTGGAGGGACATTGTGATTCATTTGGTATACAGATAATAGATTTGCAGGTAAGGAGGGCACATAAAGCACATATTTGAACTTTCCACGTTCAAGCTTGATAGAAACCTTCCATTTGACTTGAATTTGATTGTCATTGCCCATCTGAATACTAGGGCCATCAGTAGACTGTAAAGAAGAGAATGATTCTCTGGATGAAACCATATGATTGGAATCTCCTAAATCAATGAGGAAGGTATGTGTTCTTAAACATCTAGCCTTCAGTGCATGGCATATCTCATCATGTTATTCAGGTTCTTCTCTATGGTCAACCTTCCTTGTGCTAGCAGGTACAATGATGTTATGTTTCTCTAGAATAACATCCATTTCATAAATTGTTCTTCTCATATAGGAGCTTTCTGGATGAAAGCCCCTTCCACAGTAAGAACAAAGAATATTTCCTTTTCCATTCTTCTTGATTCTCCTTGAACATGAGGGCTGATCTGACAGCTCTTTCTCCATAGGAGGCTCATACTTTTGCTTCCCCTTACCATTCATAGCTTTGGGTCCTCCAACAACCAATGCTTGATCTTTGGAATATCTGATGATGCCCATTTGGACCAGCTTATCATGCTCATGGGTGACAGTCTCAATAAAGGCATTGAGATTTGGCATCTTCCAATTTGGTGTTGTGAGCTTCCCGGTATGAAAAGTTGATACAAAGACTGAGTAATCTGAGCCAAGTTTTGAGAGGATGACAAGGATGAGCTGATCATCCTCCTTCTCAACTTTACACAGATTCAACTGGAACACTAGATGCTTGAATTTGGTGAAGAAATCATTCAGAGTTTTGAATATTCATGGGTGAAGAGAAATCATCTCATTCTCTAGCTGATAGATCCTTAGGTCATCTTGCTTATCAAACAGGGTAGGAAGTCGATCCCAAATCTCCTTGGGAGTCTTCAATCCATTGATGTGAAAGAGAATATCTCTAGATATTGAAAGGCATAGACATCCATATGCTTCATCAAGCTTATTCCAGTACTTTTATTTGTCAACATAATGAATTGTCTATACCTCTATGTCCATTGTGACTCTGTAGAGTCTTTTGGAGTGAAGCTGTATCTCCATGTCCTCCTTCCATTGATGGTAGTTTAAAGGAATGAGAAGTTCCATAGGAGGGGCCATTGTGCTACTGTAGCGAATGTAGTGAAGGAGACTAAGAACCTGTAAATCATACAAACAAATAGACAAAGTAAGGTCGACAGCCTGCACTTTTAGAATTTTCTTCACACCCAGCTTAGTCAATCAAGAAATCTTGATCAACAATTCCTTTGCTTAGGATTTATGTGGTAAATTCTCTGCTTTTTGTGCAGTGCTGGAAGGAGAAATTTTGTTCAATATGTTTTTTGATCCAAGCATGAATCTGTAGAAGGAGAAGTGCCTTTTCTTGGTGAGGTTTTGATACCATATAAAATTGAGGACATATATCCATGGATAAAAACACAATTCACAAAATAGATCAGAGAATTTTACTCAGGAATTGAAGAATGAAACAATGCAAAAAATGGCTTGCAGTTGTGTAATGATTTCATTAATAAAAATTAATTGGATAATAATTACAATGCAATACACTGGTATTAATAACTAGTCAATTTGAATGCATGAGAGAGGAATTTGAATGGATTGACTCTACCTAACTGAATGGATAACTAGACATGTCTAAATCACTATAAGAGCCTAACTAATTAGCTCTAGTTGTCTAAATCAGTGCCTCAGATAGTTAGAATCAGTTAACTAGTCTAACTGAATGTGGTAGGTGAGGAAAGGTGCCTTCCCACAAGCACCTGAATGTGGTAGATGACTGGATCTAATTGAATGTAACTGGATGTAACTGACTCCTAACTAGGCTTAACTAGTCACTAACTGAACTCAACTGAAGGAGCTTGTTTCCGACGCTCCCAGTGGCTCATAAATTGTAGGGATTGGTCTAGGAGGCGCCTAAAATGATGCATGCAAGTGCATTAAGTGGAATTTAACCTCAACTAGTGTTCCCCACACTCTAGTAACTAGTACATGTGACCCAATTAGGCCATGTGGATCCAATGATGCTAGTGACTAAATATAGACTAAAAAGACTCCTAATTTAGACATAATTGATCAAATTGGACAAGGGAGGATTATAATCCTAACAAGTTGGGTGTTGTGATTAGTTGCACTCCTACTTGTGGCATCATGGTTCCATATCGGGGGTAATTTATGCAAAGAAATATACGGATTGTGCATTGTATACGATTGAGTGGAATGTGGCATAATCAATTTCAATTTCAAGAATTACAAGATAAGTGGTTGTATTTTATTTATATAGCTTATTTGTTTATGATCTTATATGTGTGTGTGTGTGTGAAATATTTTATGGAATGTGTGAATCAAGTGTAAAAAGTCATTTTCTATGATTCCAATAGTTTTTCTATTACTAGTTCTTTTGAAAATTGCGAAAGCTAGTCTTGGGACTTTACAAGAGAAATGTTCGTTAAAATATCTATAAGACTCCAATGCTAAAAATATGATTTTTATGTATATTATAATCTTGGTAGAATTTGTTATTCAAATGTGGAATATTTTTAGAAAGGCCTATGTAATCCATTTGCAATAAACCCAATTGTTTTTCAATTACTGGTTTTCTGGAAACATAGTTTTGGCTAGATTCAAGACTTTGCAAGAGAAGTGTTTGTTAAAATGTCTATATGAGTTTTTTTATTCAGATCTAATATTTTCATATGATATGTTTTATAAACGTGTGAAAGGGATTCCAATATAGTCTATAATGTTTTTTATCGTGATCCTAGTCCATTTCTTGAACCACTATCCGTATTGGAGTGGTTACCATAGCTAGATTTGGGATTTGAAACGTGGACTGCACATGAGTATGAATCTATAGACATATGACTGTATATATCCTCTAATATACTTGCACACCCGCATATGTTGTGGTTGGATAACATAGGTAGGGATAAAATGGTTAAGAGATAGTTATGGAATGGAAGACATTTTGGATTTTGTTTTTTATTCCTCATATTCTTCTAGTTAAATTGGTTCAACTATGACTTATCCATGCCTAGCTACATGTTATCACTAGCATTCTTCTTGTTATCAATTTATCAACTATTAGTTATTTTTTATATTATTTTTCTTTTTATTTCACATTCTTCTAGTTATCTGCCATGAACTATTGGTTATCCATTCATCATCTATGAGTTATCCATGCATTGGTACCAGTAATCCATTCATGATATAGATACCAATTATTTTTTATATTCCTTTTTTATAATTGTTTATTTTAAATTTTGGATGACTGCCATAGAATCAATCTCGACAGTAAACTTGTCTCATCCTCATTTGTAGATGAAAAAGAATAGGTCATATTCCACCCCAAATATCAAATAAAAACTTATATTGATGTAACTATTACTAACTTCCTATCACTAGTTACTTCTCATTAAATTTCTTTTGAAAGCTAGAATTGGGAAATGGCTTCGAAACGCTCAAATTGGTAACTAGTTTTTGGATTTGAATCTTTGTTTTTGGTCAAATATGAATTTACATCCATATGCTCCATTTTTGGTACTTTATTTGCACTAGACAATGAAATTTCTAGATCTATACCTTCACCTTTGTGTACCTTGTAACTCGGTATGATTGGTTTTATTGAATTCCTAGTAGTATTTATTAACTAGTTGTATTGATTGAACTTTAAAGATTCTTTGTTTATGTACTCGGGTCGGATCTGAAAAATTGAATTTTATTTTGATATACATGCATGCTTATTTATGTACATAATGGATGTAGGTTCACTTTTTGGATAGTTGGTATGGTTGTGCATCGAAAATGTGCAAGACTAGTTGTTTTGCGTAGTGAAACTAGTTCACTAGTCTAGGTGTCTCATTTTTGTGTTTATTATGTTTATTATTTAAAAAAGGTTATTTGGCCATATTTACATGGATGTAGGTGTTAATAAACCATTTGTATTGATAAATTGAGTTAATTAGTTGAAAAAATTATTTTATACTAAGTGTCATTTGCAAGTTAAGTGTCGTAATTAGCACATTAATTACCTTAATTAACTAGTTAATGACATATTGTTGGAAATGACCTTCTTGGGTGCAAGCAACATGTTTTATGGCTTGGGATAGATGTATAAAAATTTCAGATAGTGTTGGAAAAGTTACCCATCCCTGGTTTAGTTTATTTCTCATATGTAAATTTTATTTTACTTAATTTGTGCTTAACAATATTTTGTCGTGATTAATTTGTGAAAATTGAAATTAAGTATTTATTTTATTTCACTATTGTGCTTAAAATCTGTAATTAGCCTCTTATGGCTAATGATATTTCCATGATTCCATTCGATAGCCTTGGGGAACATTACATTTGTTGTGCAGTATAGGTTTCCTATCTGCATATTTCATCGTAGAATCACAAGAAACAAGACTTGACAAACATGTCAAATTATTTTGCTTGCTCATTTCCCAACCATCTTTGAAGATTTGTATAGGGATGGAAATGTGTTAGGATTATAATCCTCCCTTGTCCAATTTGGTCAATCATGTCTAAATTAGGATTCTTTTCAGTCTATATTTAGTCGCTAGCATCATTGGGTCCACATGGCTTGATTGGGCCACATGTACTAGTTACTAGAGTGTGGGGAACACTAGTTGAGGCTAACTGCCACTGAGTACACTTGCATGCATCAGTTTAGGATCCTACTAGACCAATACCTACAATTTGGGAGCCATTGGGAGTGCCGAAACCAACCTCCTTCAGTTGAGTTCAGTTAGTGACTAGTTAAGCTTAGTCAGGATCCAGTAAAATTCAATTACATTTAGTTAGCTCTAGTCATTGATTGATTGCATGTGGGAAGGTGTAATTCCTCACTTACCACATTCAGTTAGGCTAGTTAACTGATTCTAACTGACTGGTGCACTGATTGAGGCAACTGGGGCTAACTAGTTGGGCTCCGATAACGATTTAGACATGTCTAGTTATCCATGCAGTTAGGTAGAGTCAATCAATTCGAATTCCTCTCTCATTCATTCGAATTGACTGGCTATTAATACCAGTGTATTACATTTTAATTAATTATCTAATTAATTTTGATTAATGAAAGCATTTACAACTGCAAGCCATTTTTTGCACTGTTTCATTCTTCAATTTCTAAGTAAAATTTTCTGATCTATCTTGTGAGTTGTGTGTTGGTCCACAGATATATGTGCTCAATTTTATCTGGTATCAGAGCCTCAACAGGATAAGGCACTTCTCCCACTACAAATTCATACTTCTATCAACTTTTTTTTTAGCAAAATTGCTCCTTCCAGCAGTGCACCAGAAGCGGATAATTTACCACATAAATCCTAAGCAATGGAATTGTTGATCAAGCTTGCTTGATGAACTAACATGGTTGTGAATAAAATTCAAAAAGTGCAGGATGCCGACCTTAATTTTTCTATTTGATTGTGTGATTTACAGTTTTTTCAGTCTCCTTCAATGCATTCGCTACAACAACATTCAGTCTCTTTCACTGCATTCACTACAGCAACACAATGGCCCCTCCTATGGAGATTCTCACTCCTTTCAACCACCATCAATGGAAGGAGGACATGGATATGCAGCTTTGCTCCAAAATAATCTACAAAGTCACAATGGACATAGAGGTAGAGCCAATTCATTATGTTGACAAAGAAAAATACTACAATAAGCTTAATGCAACATACAGATGTATGTTCCTATCAATCTATAGAGGTATTCTCTTCCACATCAATGGATTGAAGACTCCCAAAGAGGTTTGGGATAAGCTTGATTCCTTGTTTGATAAGCAAGATTACTTGAGGATCTATCAGCTAGAGAATGAGCTGATTTCTCTTCACCCAGGAAACTTTGAAACTCTGAATGATTTCTTCACCAAATTCAAGCACCTGGTGTTCCAGTTGAAGTTGTGCAAGGTTGAG
Organism: Pseudotsuga menziesii; assembly: GCA_001517045.1. NCBI lineage: Eukaryota > Viridiplantae > Streptophyta > Pinopsida > Pinales > Pinaceae > Pseudotsuga > Pseudotsuga menziesii. The sequence continues at coordinate 122,619 of LPNX010697270.1, forward strand.
AAGGAGGATGATAAACTCATCCTTGCCATTCTCTCAAAACTTGGTGCAGACTACTTAGTCTTTGTATCAGCCTTTTATTCCAGGAAGCTCACTACACCAAATTGGAAGATGCCAACTCTTAATGCCTTCATTGAATCTCTCACCAATCTGCATGACAAGTTGATCGAAATGGAGATCATCCGATCTTCCAAAGATCAAGCAATATTGGTTGTTGGAGGACCTAAGGCTAGGAATGGTAAGGGGAACCAAAATAATGATCCTCCTATGCATAAAGAGCAATCAGATCAGCCCTTGGGTTCAAGAAGAAGGAAGAAGAATGGCAAATGAAATCCCTTTTGTTATTACTGTGGAAGGGGATTTCATCTAGAAATATTTTTTATGAGAAGAACAATTGATGAAATGACTATTCTTCTAGAGAAACATAACATCACTGTACCTACTAGCGGAAGGAAGGTTGACTGTAGAGAAGAAACTAAAGAACATGATGAGAGATGCCATGCACTGAAGGCTAGTTGTTCAACAACACATTCCTTCCTTATTGATTCTGGAGCTTCCAATCATATAGCTGCATTGAGAGAATCATTTTCTTCTTTACAATATTCTGATGGCCCTAGTATTCACATGGGTAATAACAGTCAAATTCAAGCCAAAGGGAAGGGTTCTATCAAGCTTGAACATGGAAAGTTCAAAGATGTGCTTTATGTGCCCTCCTTAGCTGCAAATCTATTATCTGTATACCAGATGACTCACACTGGCTCTCCAAAGCAAGTGATATTTGGTCCTGACTCAATGGATATAACATATATATCTATTGGGAACATCATAGTGAAGGGTTCTGCAAATCATGCCTGCAAGGCATATGAGTTCTCACGCTTCCTATCATTTTCAGAACCAGTGCACTCTCAAGTGCCACTTGAAAGGGAAGGTAAAAACAATTTAGCTACTTCTTTTGCGGTTTCCACTAGTATTACAGAACTAGTTGTGTCAGTTTATGAGATTGAGATTCAGATCCAGATCCAGTCCCTACTCCCAAGTGGGAAGCTATGAAGATGGCTGGAAATCCATCTGACACATAGAAGAAAAAGAACCTTGCGCTATGTCATGCAATATCAACTCCTTCAGAGAGATGCAACAAAATCCATTTGAGATGCTACATGGAAAGGTCTGATCAGCTACACTACTTTCAGAAGAATAGATTGGAGCATACACCTTTTCATCCAAAAAGAGGCAAAGGTTACATTCCTCCTTCCTTCCATCATCATTTTGGGACAAGATGGAGAAGTCTACATGTCAGGCCCCAGGGTACCTGTGCACAAAACATCATGCATGTTACTTCGCTACACCACATAGATGAAGGTTGCAGCAACATATTTTCAAGTTTTTAAAACTTGAATCCCGATTCAACCTGCTTGGTTAGAGGGGGGGATTTTTTCCAATGTGGTTTTTTCCTCAGTTCCTTGTATTAAGTAGTTACTTTGCTTTAGCTGTAATGGTTGACCTATGGTCTTAGTTACCAGGGCCCACAAATTTTCCAAGTTAGCATTCAAGGGGGGTGTTAGTATTATAATCCTCACTTGTCCAATTTGGTCAATCATGTCTAAACTAGGAGTCTTTTCAGTCTATATTTAGTCACTAGCATCATTGGGTCCAAATGGTCTAATTGGGAAACATGTACAAGTTACTAGAGTGTGGGGAAAACTAGTTGAGGATAACTTCCACTGACTGCACTTGTATGCATCAGTTTAGGAGCTTCCTAGACCAATCCCTACAATTTAGGAGCCACTGGGAGTGCCAAAACCAACCTCCTTTAGTGACTAGTTAAGCCTAGTTAGGAGTCAGGTACATCCAGTTAGCGCCAGTCATTAATTGATTGCATTTGGGAAGGAATAATTCCTCACCTACCACATTCAGTTAGGATAGTTAACTGATTCTAACTGACTGGTGCACTGATTGAGGCAACTGGGGCTAACTAGTTGGGCTGCGATAATGATTTAGACATGTCTAGTTATCCATGCAGTTGGGTAGAGTCAATCAATTTGAATTCCTCTCTCATGCATTCGAATTGACTGGTTAATAATACCGGTGTATTACATTGTAATTAATTATCAAATTACTTTTGATTAATGAAAGCACTCATAGTTGCAAGCCATTTTTTGCACTGTTTCATTCTTCAATTTCTGAGTAAAATTGTCTAATCTATCTTGTGAGTTGTGTGTTGGTCCACAGATCTATGTGCTCAATTTTATAAAATGATTTATAATTTTTGGTAGAAATTGTATTGAATGACTCTTTTCATCAATATTTAGTTGTTTTCTACCCATTTTGAATTCTTTAAGATAAATAGATTGTTTGGCATATATGCTCAAGACTTCAATTTTAGAATTGTATGTTGTTTGGGGGCATACATTTTCACTATCTCGTACATTGGGGAAATCCACTCAACAAATAAAAGGTTATTTCAATGATATGTACTAGATATTACCATGTTTTTCTTGTAAAGCTAAAGTCAAGGAAAACCAATGGTAAATTAGTTGTCCATTAATCCCAAAGAAGAAAATGAATAAAAATGGCTAAGAAAATATAATTTGTTGGTGATTTTGGAAGTATATTTGTGAGGGTAAGGTTCAACGTAATTTTTGCAACAAACATGAGGTGTGAACATGTTAGTTACCACCTCGTAAAACTCCCAAGCCATGATGTGAGAACCTTGCAAAAATATGCTTATAGATTTTACTCATCAAATAAATGCTTAATAGGCATTTAATTTCTAGGACATGGGAATGGAAGGACAAGGGGAAATATGTTAGTACTGCCTTTCAAAACTTTGTGGAAATGGAATAAAACCTTGTAAAAGAATACTTATAAATTTATTGATTAAGTTATAACTAAATTTAATGAATTATGGGGAATGGGAATTGAAGGACATGGATTAATGGGGATGGCTAGAAGGTGCCCCTAATTTCCATTGGATAGAAGGTCAAAATGAAAATCATAGGCTTATGTGATTTATCAATTTCCTACTGACACAACACTAGAAAGACATGGATATATAACTAGATCAACAATTACATTTAATAGAAAAGTAGATTTTACCAGTCATGGAAAATGAATTTCTTTTAGAGATGCTAATGCCACAAGAGTGAACCATTTTCCAATGGTACAGGGAAAACACACTGAAAGCATTGGGGACACGATTTTTACTCCTTAGCCATTACATTATATAATTGAAAGCGAAACAAACCCTACCAATGGAAATGCATAATTATCTAAGGAAGGAGGAGCCAACCCACATTCATGGCATCAAAACCATAATATTTGAATAATTTGTATGTTATATTTGAGATAAAACGTGTTGGGTCTAGGAAATATACACTTTTTGTTATATTTCTGCCTTATTTTAAAGATATATAAATATCTTTTTTCATCCTTTTGATCCCATATCATCCATCATTTTGTAATTTATCTCAAGGTACAAATTTATTTGTATATTGTGTTATTTAAATGAATGATGAGGTTATTAAGGGGTTTAGTAACTAATTAAGTCTTCTCATGAAATTATTTTGTAGAATATCTATTGGGACATTAGAGGAAATTTGGGGTCTAAAATGGGCCTTATAAGAAAATGAGTTATTGATGCATTGGAATTGAAGAACCAGTAGAATTTCAAGAGAATGAGTCAACCATAATGTCCGACTTGGCATTTTTGTCATAAAAAAACTACTTTTGTTTTTGTATTTTCAACTTATCTTCCTGTGTTTTTACTCAAATTTCGAGTGGGAGCACTCTTTTGATGTGTATGTTGTCTTTGATTCTACTAAGGCTTAAGAAATAAAGATGGATGGTAAGAATGTATGCATCCTTCACTAATATCTGTAGTGATATTCCTATGGTGGAAGTTACCATCTCACTAGTGTCAGAGCATGTAGTGCATGTTTCATAGTTATTCTAGTTATGGTGAGGCCTAAGAAATAAATACGAAAGGTGAGAAACTACGCTTCTACCATGATTTTATGTACTGAATTTTATGTCATAGACTCCCATCTCATGGGTACCCAAATATTTAGGATGCATGAATAGAACTAGGAATCCTAGAGGAAGAGGAATACCCTCAAACACTAACAAATTTGAAGGTATATGGGGTTGATATCAAGGTTGAGACAATACATACAAGATATCATCTCAAAAGAAGAATCAAAAGTGGCCTCTTGTAACATTACCCGTGTGGCATCTCAGGAAGGAACCAATATTCAGTCTTCTTCTCAAGCCAAGTCATGCACAATAGCAGGAACGAAGATCAAGAATTGTTATAAGGAGAAGGAGACAGAGGGGGAGCAATACCATAGGAAGAATTCAACCCACAACTCTCTGCGTGAACGATATCCTCAACAACAATAGAAATTGAGTTCCAATTTATGACAAAAGGACAAGGGGAAATAACGAAATCGACACCTGAACATCAAGGATTAGACCTTACATGTGAACCAATTCTTGATATAACTAATAGTTTCCTAGATTGAGGAAGTGTTGTCAAACCACTTGCTCTAGAATGAAAGGATCATGAATCACCACAATGGGTGCCTATTGATTATAGGATCCCATATGAATATTTGAGATTGTGGGAAAACATGGCCACCCTAACATATACGATTGAATTTCCAATTGATGACAATGCTGTGGGTGTGATAATGAATCTTATTTCTCCATCATCTCTTCCCAACTTCCATGGTATAGCCAATGAGGACCCGAACACATTTCTTTTCAAGTTTGATGTTTTAAGCCGAAGCTATGGATACACCATTAACCTTCAAAAGTTGAAGATATTTCTCTCTACTTTGAAGGGAGCAACATTGAGGTGGTTCATGGGGCTCGGTGTTAGCACCATCAATTTGTGGAATGAGATGAAGTAGGATTTTATCGAAAATTACCAGGATTATTGTAGGCCAGGATAATTAAGAGAAAAAATATTCAAAATTACCTAGAAAGAAGAATAAAGTTTAGAGGATTACCTTGAGTGCTTCCAGTACAACATATAGAGATTCCCACACACCACCCTTGGAAAGGGTATTCTAAAGACAATTTTATTTGAGGAATGACATATGAATGGATAGATTTGTTGAATTTGATGGGAAAATGATATATTTCAACAGAAACCTATGATGTAATTTGTGAGCTATGCGAAAGGTGTTCACGAGGATATTCTAGAAACAAACTTAGAATTCAATACATCTTCAACATATCCACAAAGTAATCCAATGGAAGAGTTACTAGTATGGACATTGGTACCCTGCAAGATGATTTTAATAGCACATTGTATTCACAGTTGGATTTTATTCAAGATAAGAAAAATCAAATTAAATCTGAGAAGGCATTATCTATCTTTGGTACATGCTGTAGAAAAAAAATTCTTCAAAGGAATGCCCACTTAAAACTATTGAATTTTCTATGTTTTGTGAACATAAATCATGCCCATCATTACTGGGATTGAAAGTTGTATATTAGGGGACTAATGAAGAAACTAAGCAAGCTTATTTTATAGCTCTGAAGAAGTCATGGAAAGCTTGGTGACCAGGTAAGAATCAAGATCCCTCCTCATTTTCCAATACCTGGAGTAATCAATATAATCCCCAACAGATGGAATTCCCCACACCTCCTTGGCAAAACCCTTAATAGTTCTAGTACCGTCCACCATGGTTACAATGGTCACCCTAGTTAGTTCAAAATTTACATATGTTTTAAAGAAAATGATTTAATGAAAATTACATATATGTACTTATGTTATTTAATCATCATGATTATTCATGAGATGTAATTCTTTTTGGATATATAATAAATTTAAGATAAAACAATTTGCACCTCAAATAATTAGATCCCTCTCCCTATTTGATAGATTCAAGTTTAAGATGGATCTATGCTAGTAGTAAATCAACTAAATATGCTCTACAATTTTTTTTGTAAGGTTGCAGCAAATAATTATATTATAAGTACAAAAAATGATACATGGAATATTTCTAGCCTTGGCGGTCTAGGTTGGAGGAACCACCAACCCAGATGCTCAAAATTGCTAGGCTGAGAAGTAGCATGAAGACACAAGCCAGTCCCGGGAGGCTAGACGCCATAGAAGAACTTACAGTTCTTAACATAAACCATAACCGAAAAAAAAAACTCTAAAATTAAAAAGGTGTAACCTTTGACGATGGTCGAGGGAGCTAAGCACGGGCATTAGAAGGAGTAGTTTCTTCCTTTTGTGAGTTGGCTTTGTCTTCAACAATGGGGAAGTTGTGGAATAAGTCGTCTTCCCACCTCTGTGGAGGTAGCTTAGGCGTCATAGGTTTGATTTTGCGGTAAAGAGAAGTGTCCCCAACAGAAGCTTGGACCCGCTTGAAATGCAACAAATCTATGGTAGTGGGAACAGGAAAGGTGGTGTGCAGAGGAGCCAAGATGGAGGAAATGCCAGAATCAAGTAGATTCAGTCCAAAGGTGGTAACCATCAAGGTTTCAGAGCTCCCGATATCCACTGCCATCATTTCCCCCAAAATTGGCGGAGTCTTAGGAGCAGATGAAGATCCCCTAGGGTGAGCAGCTACTAGGCCATCCAAATATGCCCGAGAGGTTGCAGGCTCTGTAGAATGGAGCACCGTTGCAGATTAGAGCACCATTCCAAAGAATACTTGCCACTGACAAGGCTGGCGTTGAGGCTAGCTTGTTTTGCATCCAAGTGCACCAGAAGAGCCCTGATATACATGATGGAGGTCGTTGCATAGGTCCATTTGGCCAACACTTCTTCTACCATATTGTTGAGCATTTTTTAAATAATCCAGTAGAATTTGATTTGGTTGACGTAGTTACCTGTAGCAAGAAAATCCGCCACTTGACCAGCTTCCCAGTCGTCAATGAGCGTGTGAACAGGGGTCAACATACTGATGTCATAACCATTGTTGACCTCCTTGCCTTTCCCTAGAGACACCACCTTTCTGCCAGCACCATGCCCAGCTCCACGATGGGAAGTACCTCTCAGACGAGTCATGGTGAAGAAAGTAAGCTCCCAGGTGTTCACAGAATGCGCATAGCTGAACATAATTATGCAGAGCCACATAGAGGACAACGAGGGGGAGAGAATGACGGAGGAACTGGGCTTGATCACCATCTCATGCATCAAAGGAGAGGGAGACGGGTAAGCCACATGCGAGATCTGCACCAAATGAATGCCGATGTTAATGCCAGGGGATGACCTTCATCACATCATACCGCGACTCATTAACCTTGTGTTTGAGTGCAATAAAACCATAGTTTTTTGAATGCCCGCCATTAAATGGCATCCTATCTGCATGGCTGGATGGTGACAGGTGCCGTGTGCGAGAACCATATGGAAGGAGTGAGGCGCTCGGTGTAATTTGCTCGGGGAGAGCACCCGCATCCAAGGATGCTCTACAATTTTATTAATTACTCTTTCATACATAACTTTGTTACCATGGTAATTTACATCTTTTATGTTCATACCATAACATTTTCAACAAACCTATGAAAGACATATGCACCTTTATTTGTAAATAATGATGAAACACAAACTTATATGTATGAATTTTAAATGTTACTAACAAATAAGCATATGTTTCACCAATATGTTGTATATGGCAGTAATGATCAAACACATGCCTAATGTTGTAATTTGTAATTGAAATTTGAAATTTGTAATCTTAATTATAATTGTAATTTGTAGTTTGTAGTTTGTAATTTTTATTTTTTACTTGTAATTGATTACAAGATCCACGAGGTGACAATGTCACCGCAATTGTTAAAATCTATTCGTACAAGACAAAAGGTATACAAAAATTCCACACACTAGATAACTGAGACCAAAATAGTGGCTTATGACCGAATAAAAACACTAATAAGAAATATATTTAAGCTAGTAACTTTTAAATATAAGATGCATTATTGAATTTAAATATAAATAATTTAGAAAATTGAGTTTACTTCAATAACATGTCTAAATTCATAACTTCAGGTTCTATTCAATAATATGCTTAATAATCTATTTTTAAATTAAATGTACTTATCATGGATATACTAATTATAACAATGATATAAACTTCACATTCTATTCATTTTTTTAATTCAAATTTATATTAACCTTAATATTATATTTTCAAATTAAACACATATCATCAATATATAAATATTAAAAATGAAGTCTAATCGTGATTAAATATTAAAAATAAAGTCCGATGATCATTTTCATTAAAAAAAACAAACCCATATCAAAAATTTTTATTCAAAATTAAAAAAATACCAAAATAATACAACTAATTAAGATCTGTTTCTTTGCAAATTAAGTTGTTTATACGGTTACTTCATAATGTTCCATAGCTCCCAAGTAGTGGAAACAAAATGAGAAGCCATTGGATTACAAACGTATGGTATTTGCATTGGTTAGTGTCTTAATTGAAATCATTGAGAGTATGTAAGAGGAATAAATCTGGCAGGACCGTAAGATATATCGTAGGTAAGCAGTGACTGCGAAACCTCTCTTTCTTTTATTATTGCCCCTTGCATTTATGCACCTTCATAAACGTGTTTCATCAATACCCGTACACTGCCTCATGGATAGAGCTGATTGCACATGACTTTTTTTTTTCAGATGGAAAGATCCATGGAAAACCCAATAATACTTCCCCACATTAGTGGATGGTAGAGGTGGTAAACCGCTGGCCATCCTCACAGAAGGCCTAACCCCAAAGGACTCAAGGCTCGAACTCGTGACCTCTCCCCAAACCGAGAGAGTGTGCACACGTCTTACCAATTGAGCTAACCCTTGGGGCTACATGACTAAGAGACCGTTTGTGACGTTTTCTCTACCGCCAACCCCTAGGACTAGAATTCTGAGGTTGTAATGAGCAAAAATCAAGCCAATAAGAATTAAAATAAATCATTTTTTTAAAATGTATTTAATGTAAAAATTTCATAAAAACTTTACAAATATTTTTTTGTTATCTACTGTACTATGAAAATTAATAGAACTAGCCCATTTATATATATCACCACTTGCGGTGACATAATAAATAAATTAATTAGTCCCATTTTGATTTATCTTGTTTTACTATTTAATTAATTTATCTTTGATACATAATTTGTTCCACAATTTTATTAGTTTATCTTTGATACATAATTTTGTTGCCATGTTAATTGGTATTTATAATGTCCATACCATATTATTTTCAACAAACCTATGAACTTCATATGTACCTTAATTTGTAAAGGAGTAAACTACTTAACCGACCATTTGCACCGATCGGACGACCTGACTCATGTGAGCGGTCACATCCGATGTTGCCGGTCGTCCGATCAGTGCAAATGGTCGGGTAAATAGGTCAATCTATTTGTAAATATTGATAAACACAAGCCTATATTTTTGAGTTTTAAACGTTTCTTACAAAGGAACATATATTTTATCAATATGTTGTATATGATCAAACACATGCCTCATGTTGTATTTGTAATTAAAATTTGCAATTTGTAATTATACTAATTTTAATTGTAATTAATTAATACAAAATAATTATTTAATCTTGTTTTGATACATATTGTTCTACAATTTTATTAATTATCCTTTGATACATAGGGTAGCCAAGCGAGAGTTTCTGCTAATCAAGGATTCAATATATGCAAATTTTGATAAACTTGTGTAACAAAATCAATTCCAACATAATCTAAAACACAAAAAAATAACAACAGAACACACAAAATAAACATAAATTTACTTTATAAATCCTTAACTAGGGAAACCAAAATAATTGGGAGTTGTTCCTCTCACTTAATAAACATTTTATTATGTTCATCGTTTATAATATAATATCATAGCATCCAAAACCATAAGATGTTAACTCATGTTAGATTGCAACCGTAAATGGACTCAAAATTTTCTTTTGGGGGATCTACCCACAAACCACTTCCCCTAAGACCCCCTTTTCTCTAGAAACCTATGAATAGGAAAACACATGTGTGACATTCTCTTGAATCCCACTTGTTGTATTTGTAACACCCCGGTTTTGACCCTGTGGTATTTTGATTTTACACGATGTAAATATTGTATGGAATTATGGCAAGGAGCTCAAGGCCAAGGCCCTGCTATTGATTGATGTTTTGTGTATAGGTGATCTAGGTTGATGCCTATGGTTTATGGTGCTAAGTCAAGCACAGTATATATATTTGTGAATATCATGTAATATGTAAAAACCCACAACCAGCTATTACAAATAATGAGATGGGGGCATGATTTCACAAGGAATAGGGAGGGGGAATGGTTAACCTTGAGCCATTGGGGAAAACCCATAAAAACTGTCAACTACCCTTTTCTTGTCTTTTTCCCCAACCA
>LPNX010697270.1:133656-144816 GCA_001517045.1 Pseudotsuga menziesii
ACTTGTCAGTTGGTCATTAATTTGGTCATATATTTGAAGATTCAAATATATGACCAAATTAATGACCACATGACAAATTAGAATATGACCAAATTTGGTCGCGTAATAAAAGACCGTAAATTAGCCACCAAAACTGTTTTTTGTTCATTGATATGCGAATATTTGTCATTTTTTTGGTCATTTATATCTCATTGTTTGGTCATGTATCTCTCAATTTTTGGTCATTTTATATGCGAATTTTGGTCATTAATCACATTTATTGGCCACTAATTTAGTCATTTTTAGTTGTTTTATGTGTGGTTATTATATTTTAACAGTTTTAATGGTGTTCATTATTAATCAATATAAATTTTTAATACGATATTATGTTTAAATTAAAAAAAGAATCATACATTATTTATCATCATCTAATACACATGTGAATTGTGCAATGTCACATTAATTAGTTAAATAGAACACCTGAAAATAATATAAAGTACAACCATATAAGTTTTAAACCGCACAAATTATATTATATGAAATGCCAAATATTACAATAAATATGAGTTTTCTCAAAAACTATCTCCATATAACTTTACATGAAAATCATATAGTACATAGATGAATTTTCAAAATATTACAATGGCTAAACCATTCCACTTGTACTTGGCTTCTAAGCCATACGTAGATCCTACGGCAGCTTCAAAACCATACTTAGCAACTTGAAACCATCAGCAAAAGGCTCTTCATACTCAATTGAAAAGCCTCAGCAACAGGCTCTTCATACTCAATGGCCCACTTTCTGAGCTTTCTATCTGTGCACGTGCATCTGTATTCACACTGCATGTGCTTTTGAGCTTTCTGATCTTTCTGAGCTTTATATTTGCTCACGTGCTTTGGTATCGACACTGTAGCAACCTCCCTCCTCATGTTGTTATAAAGCTTCCTAGTAAGGTTACCTACAAACAACACATGTTAAGCAATAACTTGTTTTGCTTGCTAAAAAGAGAAAACAAAGAGAAAAATGTACATAGTAATTTCACAAGATTTAACATAGCAAAAAGAAACAATTCCAACAAAAAACAAGTGTACTCAAAATGCATTGACATTTAGAATCAGCAGACCTACAAATACATGAACATGAAATACCTCTCTATAAGGCCTGAAGATCAATGGCAGCATTGCGCAAAGCAAGAAATTCTTTCCGAGCAATATATGAACGAACTTTGCACTGGATAATTTTTGTGAAATTTCCCAATACCTTAGTTCTTCTAACATCTAATTCAGCCATTTGACCTCTGTTAATTTTGATTTAAAATATAAATGACCGTCTTACCTTAATTGATTTCTAGAATCTAATGACATCCATGACACTGATGTTTAAGTCCTGTAAACACTTTTTTCTTTATTAAGACTTGCAATTTCCACCTATATTCACATAATGCACAAATGTCATGTCCCCGGTTTCGACCCCGTTTGCATGATGTATATATTGTAATTAATCGTGGTGAGGAGCTCAAGGCAAAAGCCCCACCATCGATTTTGGTTGTGTATGTTCGGCAATGAGGATAATTGCCGATGGTATGTTGTGCTATCCAGCACATTTTAATTCGGCATTATGTAAACCCGCACATCAATTAAAATAAACCACAACCAGCTACGACAGTGCAACGTTGAAGGAAAAGGGCATGGTTCCAAAGGATAAGGGGGGGAAGTGTCAAACCTTGGTTATGGGAAAAACCCATGTTTTATTACCTTGTGGTTTTGCCACCTTTGTTTTTTGTCACCTTTTGTCTCATCCAACCTCTTCCAACCTCTTTAATGGTTCAGCTGGTGGTTGGGGGAGTTATTGCTGAAGTGGTGGTGGTTGTGGCAGGCTGTCAGCCTTACCCAATTGACCACTCCACCCACGTTGCCCATTCTTCACTCTCACGCACTCTTCCTTGGTCAGTTCACTCTACCACGATTTTGGTCTGTTGGCTTCTCATGCAGGGGCTCTGGGCGTTTTTTGGTCTCACGCAGGTTTTCTTCCTCTTCCCCACGAGTTGCTGAGTACCCACGAACTGCAAAATCGTGTCTTTCCTGTTGTGTGTGCATCCACGGGAAAAAACGGAGCTGTTTTTCTTCACGCAGGGCCTCCATTGTCTGTTATTTTCCTTGCTGGGTCGGATTGTTTACCCACGCGTAGGTATTCTTCTATTTGGGGCGCACATAGTGAGCTGAGAGCCGTGATTTTGCATCCACGACTGACTGTGAAGGGCCATTCACGGTTTTGGCTGTCTCACAGATTAGTTGGGTCGTTTTTCCCTATTGTAGTTTGTTTGCTGTTGTGTTTTTGGGGCTGTGCAATTCGTTTTCCAGGTTTTGAGCTGTGACAGCTGATTGGTTTCTTGAGTGCAATGGATAGTCTTTGGACTGTGCTGGCTTGGCTTGGTTGTTGAAAGCCTGTGAAACCCAGCTGTGTTGTTTTGTTGCTTATGTCCCCTTGGCTATGTATAAGCCTGCAATTGACCCTTATTCCGGAGGAATCATGCCCAGCTCGGGGGTGGCAGCGTTGCTGAGAGATTGATGAGCAAGCTGGCCTATGGTTGGGTGGAACGTTGCAGCGACGTAGCTGGTTGCGGGTGAATTCTTCATTAACAGATAAGTGCTGCCAATCTATATCTGCAATTATAACAATTGTATATGGAACTATGATGAACATGTGATTGCTGGAATGTATGTGTGCTTCCGCTGTATGATCAAAGATAAATGCATCTGTGTATGCTTAATTCCAGCATTGATTTCATTTGATTTCTGTTTATGTTCATTGGGCATTATGCCCGGCTGTGTTGAAATGTGTTCGTCGCGTCCTCTTCGCCGGTTGAGGGATGGGGACGTGACAACAAATATAACCCATTTTGGTGCATTTTTTTGTTGCCATCCCTGCTAATGAAACAATTCTACATAAAGCATGTGGTTGCAAATCATAATTAGCTTCAATTCACAATACTGATAAACTTTAATTCCATGCTTCATTTCCATATCTTTTATTTCAAGGTGGCTGAAGACAAAAGCATCAGCCAATAATAACAATGACATGTGGTTGAAGACAGAAGCAACAGTCAATAATAACAATGACATAATTTACTTTAATCTCTTCAAGAAATTATAGTGAAATATTCCCTCTAACAGATCCTATCAAAATTTTGATTTTATAATATAAGAGTTCTAATTTTAATTGAAGAATTATTCGAGTGACCAAATTTAGAAAGTTAGAAGTACTTTTTAGCGGACTACAAATTTAGAATTAGATGTACTTTTCCACATTTACACCAAATTATATAAAAAATTGTTTATAAACTACTTGTTTCAAACATAGCCTCCTTTGATAAGTTAAGGATTTCAAATTTATCACGTAAACTCATGGAATTTGGAAACATAGTAGCTGTTAGAGACTTATACGAGGAACCAACAAGTTCTTTTAAAGCCCCTGCAGTTGCACAATCCAAAGGCCATGACAGTGGACTGAAAAGTGTACATAACCATATCCATGATCTTTTGTAAAGCATATTTGGAATTTTAATAGTTAGATTAAATTTTATTCAAAGGGTCTGCTGATCGTTTTCCATATTTTCTAACCATATATGTTATTATTAGAGATAGGTCAAAAAACCTATCTTCCCAACTACTGTCAAACTAGCAAGAAATTTGAACATGAATTCCAATTCCAAATCCAACTTTCTCTGTGCAGGTAACAATTCTACAATCAAATAGTCCTTAGTCTTGAATAATCTAAACAAATGTTTCTTTTTTGAGTCCACCAACAAAGTGAAACTTCGATCGTCACTAAGCGCCTACTACTTAGAGTATGAAACTGAAAATAGAATATGTGCACCTAGCAACAGAACGTACATGCACATGCACTTCAGTTTACCTATAAACAACTTGGTAGTGTATGATAGTTTCAAAACACGACGGTAAACCAACAAGTGGTTATTTGGGCATTCAAAACACATGTAAACAGTGAAACTAGTCAAGCATTATCCTTTTTAAGTTTTTAGTGGAAATGCATCTGATGTATCATCACTTAACAATATACATGTACATAAAAAAAATGACACATCATCAAGCCAAAAGGCAGTCACAGAGTTCCTCCTGTCTACATAAATGAGGAGGGAAAGCTAATATGATATGGCTACAGCCTCAAGAGGACCTATTTTTCGTATTTACTATTTACCTATAAAAAAATAAGTAGTGTATGATAGTCTTGAAACATAATAGTAAAACCACAAAGTGATTACTCAAGCATTCAAAACACATGTTTACAGTAAAACTGGTCAAGCGTTACCCTTTTTAGTAAAAATACATCTAATATTCATAACTAAACAATATAAATGTACATTAAAAATATTACATTGGCAAGCCAAAGGATAGTCACACAAGTTCCTCCTCTCTACATAAATAAGGAGGTAAGTCTTTAACCACTATGGTTCCAACCTCAAAAGGATCTATATCTTCCCTAACAATGTTCATCCTGGATGAGATTCGCATAACTAACTCTGATTTAAAAGTTGTTAGTTCTCTCAAATGTTTCCACAAGAAGGAAATACCCATCCATTTGACCACATTCAGCACAACCTTCTTATTGTTGGAACAACAGGCTTTGCTATTTCATCACAACTTTGGATTTTCTGGAGACAGACAGTCAACTAGAAGATTCATCTAAATGGTTCACTAGACGGTAAACTAACAAACCAAATAAGGAGTCGACAACTAGCCAACCAACTAAGCATTCCATTGGTTGGACCATTAGAATGAGACAGTTGACCATGATGCAAAGGAGGGAAAGAATCACAAAGCTTGTTATGTATTATGACCCAAGTATGTGGTCTTGAATATCCACTAAAAGTTATAGGAAAGGGTGCAAAATGGAGAAGGAGATATTATATTAGAAGGTCAAATCCGGTCTACATGGTGCCACTATTATCAGGACAACAACCTAGAAATCAGTCAGCTAGTAATTCTGGGCAGAAACACAATAAAATCTGGGTAAATTCTAGCAACAGTAAGCCTCATATACACATATACTTGGTTTGCTAGACCTATTTAACTCTCTCTAATAGTGGTAAATGTCCATCTCCGAGCAGCTTATGAGTAAAAAGCAGCAGCAAAGAAGCATAGTTCAAATAATCCTCCTAGCTATTGGATTAATGATGATCATTAAATCATCAACCATTTAGTACACATACAAAGAAAACTTAAAATTTAAATATCTCCCCTTTGGTGTTGTTACATTGCATTGTTAATAGGGAAACAAGTTTTACAGACTAGAGAATTCTTGTTACATTGCATTGTTAATACAGAAACAACTTTTACATACTAAGGAATTTAATGAGAAATAAATGGTGTCTACAGGAACTCACTCTGCATGGAGCTTCCTATTTTCCTCATGAAGTTCTCAAATCACATGCCCTTCACTAGACAATTGCATTGGTGAAGTTGGATTGATTGGGCTCTCAGGTGCTTGATTAGATGTAATCTAGTCTGCAAAGATAACTGGCATGGCATCAATCTTATATCAATCCATTGTTTACTTAGTTTGAAACTGATTTAAGTTAATAAGGTTGCAACAAGAAATGATATAAAATCATGGCAAAGTACTTTACTTGATTTCAAAACAATTCAATGATATTTCATCCAATCTCAGAATTTCAAATCATATCAACAATCTCATAACTAGGGTCAGGCATACCGGAGCAATTGCAGTGATATATTTTGGCATTACAGGCGCAGGTGGCTCCTAGGGAGTTAGTAGTGAAGATGGTGAAGGCTGTGAGATATTCTTCTTCTTCGGTTGGTTGATTATACTGTACTTTATCTCCCTAGGAAATTTGAGGTACTAGGCCTGTAAGCAGAGCAACAATCAATATATCTAAATCGCATTCATTGCATTTAGAGAAAACAGTCTATAAGTTTGAGTATGATGTTATAAGTCTGAGTATGAGTATGGATACTTTTACAGTGGATAGACATTGTTATTGTTGTGTTTGGATTCTAGTGACCCAATTTAAATCAACTAAAAAAGAAAACACTCCACCCATTTTCAAAGAATCAAAATAAAACTTTATTTTGATTCCCTGAAATGTTCACTTGAAACTTCTATTGATTTCTTAAAACATAGTAAAATTCCAAAAACAACAATAACAAAGTCAGCCTGTTATAATATTTTCTTCAAATTGAAAAACTCTACAATACTTGAACCCTTTGATTGTGGTGGATGGGGGAGAACAGGAGGAGCCTGATCTCTTGCACCTCTATATATTAGGAGATAAGGCTATTGCACTTTGTGAAGGAATATTAGGAGATAAGGCTGTTGCACTTTGTGAAGGTCCTTGATATGATATTTTGGACAAATATGGTTTAACGTGATCACATATCCGTTGTGCATTGGGATCAACTGAACTTATATGTTGTTCATGCTGATTAAAACTGTTACCTTGATCTCTTTGTGCTGTCGTTGTTGATACTTGTTTAGTACCACTGGTATTGTATACGGGTGAGACTAGTTGAACTCTAGTGCCTGTTGTATTACCCATTAGTCCTGATGAGCTAAGACAAGTTGAGGAACATGTTCTTAAAAGCCCGAGCTATTATTATTATTGTTGTTTCTGGGTGTCTCTTTAACAGACTTGGTTTTGACGCCTAGGTTGGGAGGGTGTAGCGTATATGACATTCATATAGTTCCTTTTCCTCTACATAATGTCACCAAACACACAGTTGAGCAAAGCAACTCGAAATTTCATGCCTCGTTCCGAGTAAAAATCCATTAGAAAACAGTGCCCTATGTATAACCTGTGGAAATAGTGGGGCTAAGAGACTAGTGATGCCAAAGAAAATGTAGAATTGAAGAAGCTCCATGTTTCTTCATACGATATTGATCTCTCATTGAAATCCAATGCCATTTGGTGTGGTCAAGCTTCAAAAGTATGCTATTTTATGCCAACCCTTAGTGCAAAAGTAGAGGGCATGCTCAATGTAAAATATGACCATAGTTATACAAATTAACCTGCCAATGAATATCATGCATATGAAGTTGGATGGAATGGTTAGAATGATCTTAAATCAAATGTTACTCTCAAATATAGAAAATACAACCATAGTTATACAAATTCCCCCACCAATAATGTCAATAATCTAGCAGATATAACTTCTAATGTTGTCATCAAATGATGAATCATCAACTACAATATCAAAATTCAAATTTTACATATAACATTTGCCATCAACATACTCTAATAGATAACATCAACCACAAAATGAAACAGAGCATTATATTAAGTACCAAAGAGTTGGGAGATGAATCAACAATTCAAGCTTCAAAGGTAGGTTCAAACTTCAAACTGACAATCAAAAAGATACCTAACCCGTGCCCAAAATTGACCATCAAGAACAGTTTCCTTGACATCCTGAAATTCATGTCTATCAAATGTAGATGCAGCTGTCTTTCAAACCCTGCCATGAATACTTGAGATGATATACTAGCCAATGCCTCTTTACTTTCAAAAGGTTATCTAAAGGTGAGGTAGTAGCTATCAAATCTAGTCTTTGCAATCTTAAGTAGCTCAAACCTAGAGTGAATGCGAAAAATGTGGTGGGCCATGCTATGATTTGTAATAAATTTATCATTTTCTTCCCTCTTGTACAATGTGTTACCCCCATTTTGCATAGGTCTTCACGTGTGTTTTCACGGGATGACAATTCGATGGAGGCTTAGATTTTCCTAGCTACAAACAACAAAATGATAAGACCCTCCTAGATCTGCTTACTGTAGCATTTGAGAGTGTTATTGTTGAAGATTTTTCTACATTGGCCTCAAAGAGATATAGAAGAAATCAAAATCTAGTACTTTTGGTAGTTTTTGACAGCATGCAAGTTAATCAAAATTAGACCTATTTCTGACTCAAAGGGACATCATTCCAAGCCAGGCCTTTCTTTTCAGTACATTCTTACAAGCAGTCATATTCCTCAGTATGTGGTCCTGAATATCCACTGAAAGTTACAGGAAAGGGTGCAAAACTGAGATCATTTTGGGTATATCCATGAAATGGGGAGGTGATAGTCATGAGTAAAAGATGGAGATATTATATTCGAAGGTCAAATTTGGTCTACATGGTGCTACTATTCTCAGGACAACAACCTAGAAATCAGTCAACTAGTAATTCTGGGCAGAAACACAATAAAATATGGGTAAATTCTAGCAACAATAGGCCTCTTCTAGGCATATCCTTGGATTGCTAGTCCTATTTAACTCTCTCTAATAGTGGTAAATGTCCATCTCCGAGCAGCTGATGAGTAAAAAGCAGCAGCAAAGAAGCATAGTTCAAATAAATCTCCTAGCTATTGGATTAATGATGATCATTAAATCATTAACCATTTAGTACACATACAAAGAAAAGTTAAAATTTAAATATCTCCCCTCTGGTGTTGTTACATTGCATTGTTAATAGGGAAACAAGTTTTATAGACTGGAGAATTGTTGTTACATTGCATTGTTAATACAAAAACAAGTTTTACACACTAAGGAATTTAACGAGAAATAAAATGGTGTCTACAGGAACTCACTCTGCATGGAGCTTCCTATTTTCCTCACGAAGTTCTAGAATCACATTCCCTTCACTAGACAATTGCATTTGTGAAGTTGGATTGATGGGCCTCTCAGGTGCTTAATTAGATGTAATCTACTCCGCAAAGATAACTGACATGGCATCAATATTATATAAATCCATTGACTACCTAGTTTGAAACCGATTTAAGTTAATAAGATTGCAATAAGAAATGATATAAAATCATGGCAAAGTACTTTACTTGATTTCAAAACAATTCAATGATATTTCATCCAATCTCATAATTTCAAATCATATCAACAATCTCATAACCAAGGTCAGGCATACCGGAGCAATTGCAGCGATATCTTTTGGCATTACAAGCGCAGGTGGCTCCTGGGGAGTTAGTAGTGCAGATGGTGAAGGCTGTGATATCTTCTTCTTCTTCAGTTCTTTCTTAGACTGTACTTTATCTCCCTGGGAAATTTGAGGTACTAAGCAGAGCAACAGTCAATATGTCTAAATCGCGTTCATTGCATTTAGAGAAAACAGTCTACAAGTTTGAGTATGATGTTATAATTCTAAGTATGAGTATGGATACTTTTACAGTGGATAGACATTGTTATTGTTGTGTTTGGATTTCAGTGACCCAATTTAAATCAACTATAAAAGAAAACACTCCACCCATTTTCAAAGAATTCAAAAAAACAAAATAAAACTTTATTTTGATTCCTTGAAATGTTCACTTGAAAATTCTATTGATTTCTTAAAACACAGTAAAATTCCAAAAACAACAATAACAAATTCAATCTGTTATAATATTTTCTTCAAATTGAAAAACTCTACAATACCTGAACCCTCTGATCGCGGTGGATGGGGGAGAACACGAGGAGCCTGATCTCTTGCACCTCTGTATATTAGGATATAAGGCTATTGCACTTTGTGAAGGAATATTAGGAGATAAGGTTGTTGCACTTTGTGAAGGCCCTTGATATGATAATTTGGAAAAATCTAGTTCAATGTGATCACATATCCTTTGTGCATTGGTGTCAACTAAACTTATATGTTGTTCATGCTGATTAAAATTGATTCCTTGATCTCTCTGTGTTGTTGTTGTTGATACTTGTTCAGTACCACTGGTACTGTATATGGGTGAGACTTGTTGAACTCCAATGCATGTTGTATTACCGATTAGTCCTGATGAGCCAAGTTGGACAGGCTAAGGAACATGTTCCTGAAAGCCTAAGCTATTATTATTATTGTTGTTTCTGGGTGTCTCTTCAACATACTTGGTTTTGACGCCTAGGTTGGGCAGGTGCAGCGTATCCAACATTCATATAGTTCCTTTTCCTCTACATAACGTCACCAAACACACAGTTGAGCAAATCAACTCGAAATTTCATGCCTCGTTCTGAGTAAAACTCCATTAGATAATAGTGCCATGTGTATAACTTATGTAAATAGTGAGGCTAAGAGACTAATGATGCCAAAGAAAATGTAGAGTTGAAGAAGCTCCATGTCTCTTCATACGAGATTGATCTGTCATTGACGGGTGATTCCATGAAGATGGGTAACACTTTTTGGCCAAATTTGGCGATGAAAACCTGATTTTTTACTCATGTGCTAGATAGAAGCCCTCAAAACGAATATATGCCATGTGAATTTTGACTTGTAGTAAGAAAACAAACTGTAGAATATTATGTTGGCTTCATAGTGATATTTTTTTTAAAATATTCCGATGTCATTTAATGTGTGAATTTTTGCATTTAATGAACTGTGTGACCTTAAAAATTTGAAGAAGCTAATAAGTGGCTCGTGTCCACGTAGAGTAATTTAATCTTGCATTAATAATTTAAAAAAAATAAATATATGAGCATGATCTACATAAAATGCAGTGTGATGTGCATATTTTTTTGTTAATTTTTTTCGCATTATACAATTATTTATTATTTTTCGAAAGTGACCACATTCGATTTCAGCATCGTTTTAAACACATATTTGTCCACGTAAAGGAATTTTTTCTATTTTTTCAAAAATTTAAAAACCAAAGATACTCTTTTGAAGAGGACACGTCGATATGTGATGTGAGCATTTTTAAGAATTTTTTGGCTGTGTATTTTTAACTCTGTGGATTTTTCTTTGAGCTGCTTCGAAGTTGCAGTGTGGTTTTCTAAGTATAAGTTTTAGAAGTAATTAAAAAATAAATATCATATGAATGCCAAAATGCGTGTATGATACGTCAATGGATAGAAGATTCGTTGGTGAATCTATCGGTATCAACTCCGCTCAGTTATGTGCTAGGAATGGTAGGGTTTACACCTCTGCAAGGCACAGGAAATTTTCCATTTGTTTGAATGTGGGATAAGTCTGTTTTTTTAAGCCCTCGACCGAGGTATGAACCTCGGTCGAGGTATTTAAATACCTCGGTCGAGGTATTAACAAGACCTCGACCGAGGGTTTTTAAATTCCTTGACCGAGGGTTTAACAAACCCTCAGTCGAGGTCTTGTTAATACCTCGACCGAGGTATTAGCTCGGTCGAGGTCCTAGCCATGTAATATTCTATTTAAAGGGAGCAGCCTTAAGACAAAAGCGTAG
>LPNX010697271.1:0-89667 GCA_001517045.1 Pseudotsuga menziesii
GAGGAAGAAAGAAAAAAACTACTTTTTGTGTTGGTATTTTCGATATATCTCCCTGTGTTTTTACTCAAATTTTGATCGAGAGAGCTCCTTGGATGCGGAATCAAATTCTGCATCCAACGAGCTCTCCTGATCGAAATTTCAGTAAAAACACAATGAGATATGTCGAAAATACGAACAAAAAAAGTAGTTTTTTTTAATGACAAATATGTCAATTCAACCATTATGGTTGACTTATTTTATTGAAATTCTATTAGTTCTTGAATTCCAACTCACAAAAACTTATTTTGGCACGCTTTCTTATAAGGCCCATTTTAGACTCCAAATTTCCTCTAATGAGACCCTGTGAACAATTCCACCAAGAAAGCACTTGTTATGTTGCAAATCAAGTCATGGAACATGGAATTATTGAGGTCAGTAGTCAGGAAACAAATTCAAGTGAGCCTGATCATATATACATGGTAGTCCAGGCCTACCCTTTGTCACTAGCTAAACAGTACAAACCTAAGGATGAAACCATTGGAGAATAATATAGTGAAACTTATGATGAAAACAAAAATTTACATGATGGGACTCCTACGTGTTCTCCAGATAATGATGACAGTCTGGAAGGTTTACTGCCTTGTGAAATTTTCTCTGACGAAGATGAGTATGAAAATGAGGAGAAGTATAACTTGGAGCATGATACAAGTGACAAAGACTCCCTTATCTCGACAAAGATGTTGATGAGGAGTCCTCGACATTCATGGAAAATCTAGTCTATGACATGAATAAAGAGGAAAATAATGAATCAGAAACTTTTGATGGTTTTTTTGTTTTTTCTGTCTATGGTAGATGTAAAGGAGAGATCACGGGCCATGTGGCCTTGGGAAAATTTGATATGAAAAAGGAGCATGCAGTTTATCCACATGATCAGTCTGAGCCATATATCAATACCAGTAATGAAGAAAAAGAGAACTCGATATCAGAACTTGCTATTAGCATTGGGGAATCCATCACATCTAACATAGATGATGGTGATAACTATTGGGATTTTTGTGGATATCTTATTAAGAATCCTATCTATGCTATATCCAGCAAGGGGAGTGTCTATTTAAAAATTTGTGGAAGTCCAATCTACTATACTTCCATAGAGGGAAGAATGGATCTGGAGACCTTGGAAAATCCTAGTATGGAAAAGCAACATTCAAAACTCTTATATGATCATTCAGAGTCATATCATGCATATCCACACAAAGCCATCAATAATGAAGACATGGAGAAGCAATGTTGTGAAAAGACAGATGTGATGCAGTTAGTAGAATATCAGTCTCAACTATCATCTTCACATATAGAGTTTCCTCATGATTTAGAGCCGCTTGGGGCTTATATAGTGAATTAAAATCCGGTAATACTTGATGAACAGTATGATGGTGTAGTCAATCTGCCTCATCATTCCGATTTGTACATCAACCCTGTCCAGTCATGGATAGAAGCAGCCTACGCAAGCACTTACCAGTTTGGGAGGAAGTTTTGACGACATTATCCATGCCTAGGATTTCCCATCCATCCCACCCCTTCCGAATCATCACGAAGGTTTGCATTTTCTGAATAAAGTATCCTTACTTTGGCTGGTAACCAAATACAAGGATTTTTTTTTATGTTAATAAAATGCTTAGGTGGTTACATTGGATTTATAATTACACTTAACCCTTTTTATATATGCTTAGAGTAGGAAAGCAAGCTCCTTGAAAAAGAGCATTTACTTTCTGCATTTTTTGTTTTGTACTTAGCTATAATCAAACATTTTTTTCATTAGTTAGTTACATTTATTTTGTTTAAATAAATAAGCTTAATGGTTCATTTGGTTTTTTATGTAAATCTTGTGCTACTGAGGTTTTCTTGTCAAGTTGAGATGTTTTTACAGGGTGTATAAACCATAGATTTTTTTTTTCTCGTATCCTCTCCTTGCCCTATGACCATATCGAGCCCACGCCCCGTAGTTGGAGCCAGAATGTTACCACCTAAGTTGTACTTAGTGGTTTTTTTATCAAGTGAGCCTGGTGTACTGGACAAATATTTTTTGTTCGGACTTCAGAAGACCTTCGAAAGTGCTTCTGGGAAGTGCTTGTTGTACTATATCACATGTTCACACCCCATGGGGGAATTGTAATAAATGTTCTAGCATGATAGTGTCTGTAAAAGACTCGGTCTCTTAGAATTTATTTGTCAATCCGATCGGCCTAGGGTGTTTTTTCCTTTGGTTATTATTGGTTGTTGAATAAATGACTGATAATTTCTGAGTTTTTCACTCCATACCTCCAAAGTTGGGGTGGTTAGCTTTCCATTTAGGCCTATTGATGTTATTAGAGTCTATGTGTCAATGTATAAATATGCTAGGCATCATGGTCGAGTCATATGAACATGTCTAAGTCCCCCTAGGTTTTTCAATTGAATGCATGGGTGTAGCTTAACTGACTGTAAGCCACAGTAAACACATTAGTTAAACAATTGATCAAGCGTTGATTGACTCAACTGAGTTCTAACTGAATTCAAAGTGCAATGAATTACTGATTCTAATTGAAATTAGCTTAGACACATGTCACTACATGCCAACCAACAAGTGGTAGTGCATCATTAACTCCACTGAACCTCGATGAGGTTAATTGAAGTCAAACTAGCAATCAGAGGTGGTTGGAGGCACCCCTGTTGACTCTAGTTCATTAAATATTAATAAAATAATTAATATAATGAATGGAGGCACCTTCACCACTTATCTTAACTGATTGTAACCATCAGTTAGCAATTAGGTGCATTTATGACACTCAGATCACTCCCAGAGTGCTCCAGATGGCCTCCTCGAATGGAGGAGAAGGATTAGTTGGACTCCTTGCCTGTAGGTAGGTGTGGGTGTGCTCATGCTAATGTCATACAATGCTCCTATGATTCCAATTAAGTCAATAAAACTTAGGATAGTGGTTTAAGAAGGCCAAATTGACCAAATTAAGAGTGCATGGTGGGTAAATGTCTCTGACACCCCCCCTTAAGATATAATGGGGAGAAGTAGAATTATAAAGTGCATGAAATTCTAGGGACTTGGAAACTAAGTCCATAGGTCACTCTATACAATAATGTAACTCAAACAATGCTAAAAAATAAATCCAAGTGAGGAAAAGAGGGAAAAAACCAGTGGGAACCCCCCCCCGCCCCCTAAGCTGAACACTGAAAGTAGTCTGATCGCCTCGATGAACTCACCCCCAAAAGTGAATGGAGGTAAGTGAACTTATTTTATAAAAATATCTTGGTGAATATGTCTGCAATCTGCTCATCAGTCGGGCAGTATTACAGAATGATGGTCTTGTCATGCACTAATTCCCTGATATAGTGCATGTGTATCTCTACATGCTTGGTCCTCTTCCTGGTAACTGGATATATGGATATCTTAATAGTATTTTGATTTTCACAAAATAGGATAGTGGACAAAGTACTACCAAGATAAAACTATGAAAGAATGCCTTGCAACCAAACAACTGGGATGCCAGCATTCACTACTCCTCAGTACTCAGCCTCTGCTGAAGACAATACTATGGAGACCTAATTTTTGCTATAATACCAAATGGGGCCACCAAAAAACATGAATACATATATATAATTATAATTTTGATCAATAGAATTACTCTCCCAATCGGAATCTGTGTAACCAACTAGCTCTAGCTCAGAGTCTACAACATAGTGAATGTCGTAGGTCCTGGTTCCCTGAATATACTGGAGGATCCTCTTGGATTTCTTCCAATGAATATCATGAGTATTTTTCATGTATCTTGACACATCATTCATGGCATAGAATATATCAGGCTAAGAATGAGTCAATTAGAGAAAGCTACCTATCGGCTGTCGATAAATAGTGCAGTCCATGTGAGGTGTGCTTTTTCCTTCTTCAAGGATGATCCCTGAAAGGAAAGGGAATGGATAAGACTTACATTCAGCCATTTTAAACTTTACTAATATGTATGATATGTATTTATACTGAGTGACCATTATCCCATCAAACGTTTGCTCAATTTTGAGCCCCAAAAATTGTTGCAAGAGCCCCAAATCGCTCATTTCAAATGCATTGTGGAGAGCAGTTTTGATGACTCAAAGTAACTATGCTACATGTAATAAGTAATTCATCAACAATAAAACAATAATAGTAAAATTACCATCAGACTGCTGTATATACACATTTGTATCTGATTTACACCTTTGGAATTTTTGCGAGAGAAGGAAGGCATCCATCTTGGAATACCACTCTCTTGGGGCCTGTTTTAACCCGTATAGTGACTTATTTAGCTTTCAAACCAAATATGGATCAGAAATATATACCTCATTCTGATTCATGTATATCTCCTCAATAATATCTCCATGAATAAAGGCAGACTTAACATCCATATGATGCGTTTCCCAGTGCTTACATGCAAAAATTGCCAAAACTAGGTGGATGGAGTCCATTTTTGCAACCGGTGCAAAAGTCTCATGGTAGTCCACACCTTGGGCCTGGAAGAAAATTTTTTCTACCATCCTTTCCTTATAATTTTAGTTTCTTCCATTATCATCAACCTTAGTGCATAACACCCACTTGCATTGAACCAATTTCCTCCCTAGAGGAAGAGAAACTAGCTCCCAAGTAGTGTTTTTATTAAGAGAATTCATCTCTTCATCCATGGAAAGTTTCCATCTCATATCCTTCCAAGCATGGTAGTAAGAATTAGGTTGAGCTTATCATCAAATAAAAATATTGGGACATCAAATAATCAGGACAAGAGAGCGCAATACCTTCTCTTTGGAAATCAGACCGGGTTCTCCTTGGATCATCTGGATTTCCAATGTTATCTCCTGCGGAGGAGAGTGTATGTCGGACCCAAGTTGGGAGATGATTTTGTACTTCAGATTCTGATTCATCATATTATTTTTGTTTTACACTAATATCAGAAATCAAAGGATACAAATCAGGGTCATCACCCCCAATTACATCATCCAAATATTCAGTAGAATAGGAAGGAAATTCAGCAATTTTCTCCTTCACTAGTTCTACCTCTTGAATATGCTCATCGAACTTGACACTCGTTTAAATGATGATCTATTTTTTTTTTACATATAGAAGCTTGAAACATTTTTATTCACCAGGATATCCAATAAACATACATTCTATGCTTTGCGGTTTCAAATCCCTCCTTTTATCAAGTGGAATTCGGGCCCATGCAGTGGACCCAAACACCCGTAGATTCAAGACATTCATCTTGTGTCCAAAGTATGATTCAAAATCGGTATTCCCTTTCATAGATGATTGTGACACTCTGTTCTGAATATATTCTTCAGCATGCATGGCTTCATCCCACAAATTTTCAGCCAACTTCTTTGATTCCAACATACAGGTGGTCATCTCCTTGAGAGACTGATTCTTCGTCTCTGCTACACCGTTCTACTGGGGAGTGTAGGGGACTGAATGCTGGATATGAATACCAATTTGGAAACATATATGCAGTAACTCATTACTAACATAATAACCATCATTATCAGATCTCAATATCTTGATCTTTTGTCCATATGCATTCTCAATCAAGGCCTTCAATTCAGTGAATTTTTCCAAGACTTATGACTTCTTTTTGATAAAAAAAAGACCCATGTGTATCTGGAAAAGTCATAAATGAAAGTCATAAGGTACCTTGATCCATTCATGAATGTGATAGGAATGGGATCATTGATCTCAGAATGTATCAGTCCCAATATGCATGATGCTCGGCTTTCCTTCCCCCGATCGAACTTATGCTAAGGGTGCTTTCAAACAACACAACACTTGCAAATTCCAGTGGTAGCTTTGATGACCTGAAGGCCTTCAACCATAGAATTATTATGTAATTGATGTAATTATTTGAATATTATGTGGCCTAACCTCTCATGCCATAGTCTACTAACTTCATTTCCATGAGTCAGCAATGCGGTGGACTTTACATCTACCACAAAAGGGGAGAACTTGTAGGATTTTTCATGATGGTTTGGAACGCCTCTTGCTACAAGTTTTTTGAATGTAGTTTTTGTGATCTCCACATCATTCGGGCTAAAGGAGACTCTCTTGGGAACTCCTATATGTGTCATTTGATAAACACTTAAGAGGTTTGATGCAAGAGATGGTACATACATAACTTTGGAAAAATAACCATGCTCAAGATCTACAGTACCTTGTCCTTCGGATATGATTGTGCAGTCATCTCCTGTGTGGATGGGAATGGATTTTTTGGTATCCAAATATGAGAATGAGTCTCTTTCAGCCATCATGTGGTTTTAAGCTCCAAAATCTATCAAGAGTTCTTTGAACTTCGAAGTGCTTTCCATGAGGGCATGACCTCTTTCCTGTTGTGGTTCCCGATCTTGCTGATCTCTCCTATGAAAGATTTCTAGAAGATTGATGTGATTTTTCTCAAGAAGAGAAGTAGCTTCATCAAGTTTATTTTTCATGCAAGCATGTTCAGGGTGGAAGCCCTTCCCGCAGTATGAACACTTGACTTTTTCCTTCCCATGATTCCCTTTTCTTTTGTTCTTCTTCGAGCTGGAAGGATCTTCATGTTGTTGGTTTTCAACTTTAGGATTAGGAGCTTCGAATTTGTTTTTTGCATTATTCTGCTGCTTTCCTTTACCCTTCAGATATTTGGACTCCAAGACATAGAGGGCTTGATCACAAGAGGATCTGATGATACCCATGTGGAAAATCTTATCGTGTTCACTCGTGTTCACTTGTTAGGGACTCAGTGAAGGCATTGAGTGAAGGAACCTTCCATCCAGGGGTTGTGAGATTCCCGGCACAAAATGTAGAGACAAATACTGAATAATCAGTTCCAATTTTGGAGAGTATGGTGAGGATGAGCTGATCATCCTCCTTCTCCACCTTACATTGCTTCAATAGTAAGGCAATGTGCTTGAAATTTGTGAAAAAATCATTTAAGGTCTCATATTTGAAGGATGGAGAGACATCAACTCATTTTCAAGCTGGTATACTCTCAAATCCTCCTTTTTTCCATACAAGGTTTTCGATTTGTTCCAAATTTCCTTTGGATTCTTCAATCCGAGAGATGGAAAAGAAGATCCCAGGAAACAAAGAGGCACAAGAGTATGGATGCTTCATCTTTCTTGTTCAAGAATATAGCTTTGTCTATCACAGAAGTAGGCTCTTATTCAGTGTCCATAGTGACCCTATATATTCCTCTAGCACATATCTGGATCTCCATGTCTCCTTTCCATGAATGGAAATTGAACGGAGTCAATATTTCTACTAAAGAAGCCACTTCAAACTGCTGGAGTGAATACTTTCACCTGTTAAAACCTGAAAATCACAACAAAAGGGGCATCGTAAGGTCAAAAATCCTACACATTTTATTCTTTCATCACACCCAACATAGTTGATCAAGCAAGCTTGATCAACAATTCCTTTACTTGGGGTATTAAGTGGTAAGCCTTGGCTTCTGGTGCAGTGCTAGAANACCTTGGTTTTGAGAGATCTGAGCTTCATCCCACTGTGAGCTCTGATACCATATTAATTTGTCACAGTGGTATAGGAACTGAAAACACAGTCTCATAAAGAATACAGACAAATATGCATAAAATTTTCAAAATGGTGTTGCAATGGGAGTAGAAGCTCTATATATTCAAGAAAGAATGAGTAATACAATACAATGATCATGCAAGATGCATGAATTCCAAGACAATTCAAATCCCCAAGGAGGTCATTCAAATTGAATGAGTGGGTGTATCTTAACTGACTGTAAGCCACAGTAAACACACTAGTTAACCAACTGATCAAGTGTCGATTGACTCAACTGAGTCCTAACCGAAGTCGAAGTGCAATGAATGACTAAGTCTAATTGAAATTAGCTCAAACACATGTCACTTCATGCCAACCAACAAGTGGTAATGCATCATTAACTCCAATGAACCCCAATGGGTTTAATTGAAGTCAAACTGGCCATCAGAGGTGGTTGGAGGCGCCCCTGTTGACTTTAGTTCATTAAATATTAATAAAACAATCGATATAATGAATGGAGGAACCTTCACCACTCAGATTAACTGATTGTAACCATCATTTAGCAATTAGGTGCATTTATGACACTCAGATCAGTCCTAGAGTGCTCCAATTGGCCTCCCCAAATGAAGGAGAAGGCGTAATTGGCCTCATTGATTGAAGGTATGTGTGGGTGTGCTCATCCTGATGTCATACATTGCTTCTCTGATGCCAGTTAAGTCAATAAAAATTAGGATAGTGGTTTAACAAGGCCAAATTGACCAAATTAAGTGTGCATGGTGGGTAAATGTCTCCAACGCAGTTAGCTAAAATGAGAATCTCAACAACTAACTTTTCCTTTAGCTTAACCATTTTCGCAGCCATAGAAGAAATCATCCCCAAATGTTGTATTATCAAAAAAAAATTATTTACCAATGTATTACATTATAAAACCAAAATATAAGAAAGGAAAACAAATATCAATAATTTATTACACTCTAGTCGAAAGCTATTTTACCAAAGCAGAGTCTTAATTTATTAGTAAGTTAACCTTCATAGTCGCCATAATATTTTAAAACCAAGATGCTTAACTTTTTAGTAACCTCAAAAGAGTGTAGCGGTTGAAGAAAAAGGCCGAGGAAGTTTTCTCTTAACACATTGCAATGTCAAACAAATATTTTTTTAAAACCATGGAATAGTAATAATATTAATCTATCTTCCTTTTAGATGAGTCATAACTCTTTTGCAAAACCCTAAGGGTTATAACTCAGAATGGAAATATAGACTCCTCCTCCATTATCCAAAACAAAATATTAAACTACTGCAAGAAATTTGAACACCGTAGTATCATACTACATACACCATTGACACCACCACAAATGCAAGCAACAAAGGGCACTCCAGGGTTGGGTTTGAGGCTTACCAGAAGCCTTATTTTTTCCCATTCCTCAGCTTAGGTTTATGCCTTAGCACCCAACTGTGCATTGCCAAGTATTTCCCATCTACATTAAAACAACAAACGTTAAAATATGTTAATATATAGCTTGTTTCAAATAAATGAAATAAAATACAAAAAATGATGAAAGGAGAGTAAGCATGACAACTAGAGTAAGCACTATCTTAAACGTTGATCTTGAATACAATGATAATAGCGAAGAAACAGGGTTCAATCTTGTTGACCCATAGGTATATAAGGTTGAAAATCATTGCAAAATACCCAAGAAGGCTGAGGCCTATCAGCCACTTTCCCTTGCCAAAAATAAACACAAATCAAGTTGAGCAGTGTTTTAGGGAAATCGTTTAATTTTTTGTACATAGGGTATAAAACAAAAACCCTCCTTCAAACGAGCAGTCCCCGCATGGACTCCACTAACCCTTGAATTCTTTTCTTGATTTTATATAGTTGTGAACATGCATTACATGATAAATGTAATACCATTACATTGTCAAAAAACAAGACATTTCAATGTTATTTTTATAGTCTATGCCTAGGTTAGTTTATATGAAATGCATGGAATATATGTGCTTAGGTTGGTATGTTTGTTATGCATGGATTATATATGCTTAGGTAATGTATATGATATGCATTGTTATATATATGCCTAGGTCAGTTTACATTATACACGTTGAATATATGCCTATGTTAGTGTATGTACTATGCATCAAATTTATATGTATAAGTTAGGGTAATTGTATGCATTGAATACATGCTTACAATTAGTTTTGTTTATATTATAGTTATTATATAATTACAAATTTCTTTAAGGTTAATTCCTAGCATTAGGAAAGTACTATGAATTAACATGTATATTTTTCCAGAGTTATAAATGATATGGAAAGTTTCAGGGTTTCCAATACCTTAAACATTTAAAAGCATGTTGAAAATTGTATGCCATCAAACATATAATTAATGGTTAAGACATAAAATCACGTTATCAACTCCTCATTGCTACCTGGAGAAAATAGTCTTGGCAATAGTTCTAAATTTTTCTTACACTTCAATAATCTGGTCCTAAAATAGAGTTTGAGGATTTTTGTTTTCTAGCTTACTCGATCAATCTTCAAAGCCTTATTTTCTTACATAGTAACCTGGAAGAACGTTTATCTGTGAATCCTATACAAGCATCGAATCTGCATTAGCTTTGAGAAAAGCTAAGTAAGCCTCGAGATAACATCAAGCTCCCCTTCAATAAGAAAAGAAACAACCATCAAAATCATACAAATTCTTGCAACCAAACCAATGATCTAAACTCAAATAATCGAAACTCTCTAACTTTTGATAAAATTTTAGTCAAGACTGAAAATCATTAAAGTTTGAATATGGGTAATAACATGTGACTTACTAGTTAGCAAGTATAATTATGTAGCTTTTAGTTACAACTAACAAAAGAGAATTTAACTCCTAAGTTACTCTTAATGTTTTATATTGTAATCTATCTATTAATTAAACTAAAGTTAGTTATTAAACTAGCATTTTTAGAATATGACTTAACATTAAATATCACATAGAAAAATTTTAAATCTTTGTGAATTTTTGGGGTGCTACATATGGTATCAAAATACACGTTCAGACACTAGGACTAAAGTGACTCAACACGCATAAACAAAAAGTAAATAGAAAGTATGGATACTGATTTATGATTTTAAATGTTGCTATACAAAATATTTTCTAAATTAGATTTACAAGTAAAGAAGGACTTGAAGAGTATGCTGAAGAGAGGTCCCCATTAAATGAACAAAATAATTCAGGGAAAAAACCTGTTAAAGAATATATAACTAATAACTCATCTAAATTACTCCAAACATTTAAGGATTTAAAAAATTAAATGGATACCATTAAAAAATAAACTGAGAGAATCCTAAGAGCTCAAAAGGAGATGAATCAAATACTGCTAGAAAAGTTTCATAATGAAGAAAAGGATAAAAATATAGAATCTGACATTATGTCCTATCTACATAAGAGTAAGAGGTCAAAATACTCTAAAATTGAAAGGAGTTATTCTTCTGAAATTAACGGTAACTCACACACAAAAAACACCGGTATTCTAGAGATAGTAGTGAGAGTAATTATCACTCTAGAAAGAAGAAGTACAAGCTAAATGAAGAGATTTATAGGGAGTTTAAAAAGATTAAACCACCAAGTTTTAATGGAGAAATAGAAAAAAGAGAGGAAGCCAAAGCATGGTTGTCTAGAATGAAAAATCACTTTCAGATATATAATTATTTAAATAAGTTAAAAGTGAGGATGGAAATATATAACTTAACTGGAAAAGCCGGAATATGGTGGTAGGACATAAAACAAGTTAATGACATAAAAGAGAAGAATATAAACTGGAGCACTTTTAAAAAGTACTTTAAAAATAAATTTAAAAAATAATTTTATGACCTAAAGTTGGGAGCCATGAATATGAAAGAGTTAAATAGTAAATTTTTAAGCTTACTGTGACATGTGTCTTATATTTTTGATGAAAAACCCAAGGTGCAGTGGTTTTTGAGTTGCTTACCTTTTCATATAAAGGACAAAATTGAATATGATAATTCCAAAACCCTTAAAGAGGCCATGTGAAGAGTAAATTTCTGCTATGAGCATAACAGGAAACGGGAAAACATGCCAAACTGGAAAATAAAAGGGTCTAATAATTTTGAATCAACAAAGAAAGGTTTCACACCAAATCAAAATTTTGGTCATAATAACTCACGCAATGTTACTAACAAATTTTTTTAAGGAAATAAAATTAACTCACAACAAAACACTACTCACATAAGAAATAAATAATTTACAAATAATCACAGTAATTATGTTAAAAATAAAGAATGTAACGAACCGATAAAATTTTGGGAATTCTAGCAAACTCACTATGCATAAATCTGTCCTAATAGGAAGAAGACTACCAACAACATTCATGTTGTGCAGGAAGAAACAACGGTTGGTGATTTAGCGAAAGGGATGCCAAGAATCAATGCAGCACTGGAAAATAGAGAGGATGGATATCAGACTTCCATGGTGGAAGTAGAAGGTATGATGAACTATAAACCTATTTCAATTTTAATTGACCTAGGGGATAGCTTTAGTTATGTCTCTCCTAGTTTAGTAGTGAAAAGTAAACTACCACTAGAATATTTGGAAAATCATGGTTGCTTCAATTAGCTAAATGAGCAAAAATGAAAGTAATTAATTTTGTGAAAGATTGTACTTTATTTATGAATCAGTTTGAAACTTCTATAAAGCTAAATGTACTTATGTTAGGTTCTTATGATGTATTAATTGGAATGTATTGGCTGGAATAACATCGAGTAGTGTTAAATTGTTTTGATAAATATTTTACCTGTTTAAATAATGAAAGAGAAACGATGACAATAAAAGGATCCCTAGGAAAACAACAATCAGACAGATTTCTGCCTTACAACTAAAAAAGGTTGTTCGGAAGGGATGTAAATATTTTGTTGTAACTATAACTAATGAAGAACACATTAATAGAAACTAAAATTATAAGATATACCAATTTTGAGAGGTTATTCAGATGTATTTTCGGAGGAAATTATGGGATTTCCTTAGAAAATGGAACTGGATTTCACTATTGACCTGGTACCTGGTGCGGTGCCTAACTCAAAAGATCCTTACCAGATGAAAATATTGGAGCTTAATAAACTAAAATCACAATTAAAAGAACTGATAGATAAAAAGTATAAAAGACCGAGTGTGTCTCCTTGGGGAGCACCAGTAATCTTTGCTATAAATAAGGACGGTACTCTACGCTTATGCATTGACTACCGTTAACTTAATAAGATGACAATTAAAAATAGATACTCGTCGCCCCGCATAGATGATCTATTCGACCAGTTACATGGAGAAACAATATTTTCAAAATTTGACTTAAGATCTGATTATCATCACATCTAGATTAAGGACAAGGATATTTTCAAAATGCCTTTTAGGACCAGATATGGTCACTATGAGTTGATTGTCATGCCATTTGGGCTCACTAATGACCCAACAATCTTCATGTGTTTAATGAACAACGTATTACATAAATATCTAGATAAGTTTGTAGTAGTTTTTTATTGATGATATTCTAATATCTTCTAAGAATAAATAAGAACATGACAAACATTTAAAAATTTATTTTACAAGTGTTAAGGGAACATCATCTTTATTCCAAGTTCAGTAAATGCAAATTCTTCAAAGATAAAATACAATAATCGGGTCACGTAATAACTAAAGATGGGATCTCGGTTGATCTGGATAAAGTGAAAGAAATTAATGAATGGCAGGTCCCAAAGGATGTGATTGATGTACGTTCATTCATGGGTATCGCTGGTTATTATCGAAGGTTCATCGATGGTTTCTCAAGGATCATGAATCCCATAACTTCTCTACAGAAGAAAGGGAAGAAATTTGTATGGGATCAAAAATGTAAAGAGAGTTTTAAGAAACTAAAAGAGTTGTTAACTACTGCACCAATTTTAAGAATTGCATATCCTAACAAGTATTTCATTGTATGCACTGATGCATGTGATGACGGCCTTGGTGGAGTTTTAACTCAATAAGGACACATAATAGCGTACGAGTCCATGAAACTTAAAATTCAAGAGAAGAATTACGCTACTTACAATCTAGAATTGGAAGTTGTGTTACATGATTTAAAGATGTGGAGCCATCACTTGATCGGGAGAAAATTTAATTTAATGATGGATAATAAGGGTTTAAAGTATCTGTTGGGTCAACCAAATTTAAACGCAAGGCAAGCTAGGTGTCTAGATTTCCTTAGCAAATATGTTCTTGAGATCCAACATATCAAGGGGAAGGAAAATAAAGTAGTTGATGATTTAAGAAGAAATGAAAGATTAAATATTATGCCAGCAATGAGTACTTACAAAATAGATTTATAAGATTAACTCAAAGAAGGAGTAAAATTGGATGAAAATTAACAAAAATTGCAAGCTAAAGTGGCAGAAAATGTAACTAGAAGTTTAAAAATAGGTTACTGTGTAAATGAAAAAGGGTTAATACTTTATAAAAATAGGTTTTATATAACTAATGTACCTAAAGTTAAGCTACTAATTTTAAATTAAATACATAAAAGTCCTTATGCAAGACATCCTCGCTATCAAAATACTATAACTATGTTACTGAAAGATGATTTTTGGCCGAATATGAAGAATGAGTTTGCAGAATATATTGCTAGATGTTTTGAATGTCAACAGGTCAAGACTGAACATCAGCATCGAGCCAGTTTATTACAACCATTACCAATTCCTAGCTGGAAATGGGAAATAATTAGCATTGATTTCATTATAGGTTTTCCTAGAAATCAGAACCAGAATGATGCAACAATGGTAGTTATTGACAAAATCAGTAAGGTAGCTCGTTTTATACCAGTAAATACTACTCATAAGTCTTCTAATATTGCTGAAATATTTATGAAACACATTTTTTGTTTGCATGGGATTCCAAAAGTTATAATTTCTGATATGGACTCTAAATTCACGGGAAATTTCTGGAAATCTTTATCTAAAGGTCTAGATACTACTCTGAATTTTAGTACATATTTCTATCCACGAATAGATGGATAGATATAAAGAGTAAATCAAATTTTGGAAGATATGTTAATTATGTACGTTAGAGAACAACCAAGTAAATGGGAGGACTACTTACACTTGGTTGAGGTTGCATACAACAACCACTACTAAGATTCAACAAAATTCAACCCCCTCGAAATTCTGTATGGAAGAAAATGTAATAATCCCATATCATGGAGTAATCCAATTGAAAGGATAATACTAGGGCCTGAGTTATTAAAGGAAATGGAATTAACCATGAAGCAGGTACAAGGTAATTTAAAGGTTGCGCAAGACAGACAGAAGAGTCAAGTGGATCTTAAATGAACTCAGAAAGAGTTCCAGGTAGGAGAAAATGTTTTCATTAAGGTAAAACCTAAAAAGAGTTCCTTAAAATTAGGGAGCTATGCTAAGCTAGTACCTAGGTACTGTGGGCCTTTCGAAATATTGTCCAGAGTTGGATCGGTGGCATACCAATTGGCCTTACCACCGAATCTTAAAGTTAATAATGTTTTTCATATTTATGTTTTGAAAAGATATGTACATGATACTACTCATGTGATAAATTGGAATGATGTGTAGGTGGAACCTGAAGGATATTTTCTGGTCGAATTGGACTATATCCTCAAAAAGAGGGTGATCTTTCTTGAGAATCGCATTATTGGGCAGGTGAAGGTGCAATGGAAGCACTTCAGTCTAGAAGAATCAACCTAGGAATTGGAGAGTCATATGTGGCTAGCATATCTAATTCTGTTCCAGGGAATCTCTGAGGATGATGAATAAAGCAACATCGAGGACAATGTTGTACTTAGGGGGGGTGTATGTCACGTACCCGAATTTCAATAACATTTTATGTTTAAAGAATACATTATATTTTATTTTTATTGTAAAGTTTGTGACTATTGATCATGTGGGGTCAAGGATGACTATAATTAATTAAGTTGAATATTTTATTAATTAATACATAAAGATGAGACAAATAGCCTGAGAAGGTTGTTGAATGAGTGTCCACTGACCCACTAGGAGGAATAGACTGGGGTGAGAGTGAACTAGCACAGGGCAGCATCCTCAACCACTTCTATCTATTGCATGGGTCAACTTTCCTAATTTTGTGGTCATGTTGCCCAAGAAAGTGGAACAAAGGAGGTGGGTGGCTCATTAATTGAAATACTTACCAAAAGTACCTATGCATGCATATATCTATCCATTGAATTTAGCAGGAGGATGTTCAATCATTACCTTGTGATATTTATGATGTTGATAAATATGCACAAGAGATTCGATGAGGGGAAAGGCATAAGTGGCTTAAGTGATTAAGACTATTTTCAGAACTAGTGCAACTTGTTAGCTAAGTTCTTTACTGCTGAGGACAAAAGTACTGCTGTTAAGTAATTTTGTGGAGTGCAGGGGTATTTAATCCCATTTCTTCACATAGTTCTTTCATCCTGGTGGATCAATGGATAGGATTGAGGGTCCTAAGACAAGAAGTTGAGCTATCTTTAGGAAAAGGTTGGGTGGAACAAGCTCCTTAGGTTGTTTGTCTCTTCTAGAAGTTATCGGGTTCCTTTTTTTTATCCTATTATTTTATGCAAGA
This sequence comes from Pseudotsuga menziesii, assembly GCA_001517045.1. NCBI lineage: Eukaryota > Viridiplantae > Streptophyta > Pinopsida > Pinales > Pinaceae > Pseudotsuga > Pseudotsuga menziesii. Next base: position 16,161 of record LPNX010697271.1, read on the forward strand.
AAATTACTGGAATGAAAGTAGTCATGATTATTTTTACTATTATTTCTTGGATAGTTTCCATCTGCAATAGACTGTTTAAGTATGTATTTTATTCAACAAAATTTACTAGTATAAGTTTATCTGAATGAATTGAACCTAGAGTTAGAATGGAATGATTAATGAATAAAATTCCTTTCTGTATTTTTCCACTCATCTTGAGATGAAGTACTCTAGTGCAGAATGTTTGTTTAGAGGTAAATAGGAATGATTATACATGAAGGAAATGATTTGAATATGCTTAAAAATTAGAATTTTTTATTGATTATTTTAGCTAGGTATCATAATAATCATTTTGTAGAACTCTTTCATTTACATAAAAACCTTTAGGATTAATACAGAGAGTCTATTACAACAAGCTTAGGTCACATAGACATTAATATGTTGTAGTATAAGCACATTAATGATCACTATATTACAATCTTTATTTACTTTCAACAAAGAAAGACTAGTCATTTTAATATCTAATTTATAAACCTGTATTCTAGATATTATAGTAAATAATACACATATTATCTTCCTATTGTTTCTTTAAAAGCATATCACACTATAAACTCATGATGAAGAGTCAACAGACTGAAATTATATCATCTACTATATTATATTAACTAAATTACTTAATAAAAAAACAGTAAACAATTTTAACTCTGATATTGGTATTTAATATTTGCAAGTTGTGCATCTAAAAACCTACTCTGAAAGTGTAAATTTTCTTTGTCATTTAGAGAAAAATAGTGATGAAATAGGACATACTCCACTTTCTCCATTTTAAAAGGAAGCGTATTACAATCTATTACTGATTATGCAATTATCAAAAATTTAGAAGCTATCCGTATAACTTAAATATCCAAAAATGTCTATTGATACCAAACCCTAAATAAATCATTTGCAAGAACAGTTTGCTAAAATGAGAATCTCAACAACTAACTTTGCATTTAGCTAAACCATTTTTGCAACCATAGAAGAAATCATCCCCAAATGTCGTATTATCATAATTCTTTTTTTTACCAATGTATTACATTATAAAACCAAAATTTAAGAAAGGAAAACAAATATCAATAATTTCTACACTCTAGTTGAAACCTCTTTTACCAAATAGAGTCTTAATTTATCAGTAAGTTAAACTTTACGGTCGCCATAACATTTTAAAACCAATATTCTTAACTTTTTCGTAACCTCAAAAGAATGAAGTGGTTGAAAAAAAGGACAAGGAAGCTTTCATTCAACACATTACAATGTCCAAGAAAACTATTTTAAAAACCATGGAAAATTATCAATATTAATCTATCTTCTTTTTACATGAGTCGTAGCTCTTTTGCAAAAATCGAAGGGTTATAACTTAGAATGGCCATACAACCTCCTCCTCCATTATCCAAAACAAAAAATTAAACTACTGCAAGTAATTTGAACACCGTAGTATCATACCACATAAACCATCGACACCATCGCAAATGCAAGAAACGAAGGGCACTCCAAGGTTGGGTCCGAGGCTTACGAAAAGCCAAGTATTTGCTCCCATTTTTCAGCTTGGGGTTATGCATTAGCACCCAACTATTCGTTGCCAAGTATTTCCCATATACATTAAAAAAATAAACGTTAAACTCTGTTAATATACATCTTGTTTTAAATAAATGAAAGAAAATATAAAAAATGTTGAAAGGAGTTGTTACGACCTACAAGTTTTAACTTTGAGTCCAAAATATCAGTGTTGACAAAGAACCCAAGATCCGACCTTCTAACGTCATGACAACGATAGTAAGCACTATTTTAAACGTTAATCTTGAAAACCATGATAATGGTGAAGAACCAGGGATCAAGATTTTTGACCCATAGGTATCCAAGGGTGAAAATCGTTGCAAATGACCGGAGAAGGCCGAGGCCTGTTAGCCACTTTCCTTGCCAAAAATAAACACAAATGAAGTTGACTAGTGTTTTAGGGAAATAATTTAATGTTTTGTAAATAGGGTTTAAACCAAAATTTTTTATTCAAATGAGCAGTCCCCACGTGGACTCCACTAACCCTTGAATTACTTTCTCAATTTGATATAGTTGTGAACTTGCGTTACATGATAAATGTAATACCATTACATTGTCAGGAAACAAGACATTTCAATTTTATGCTTATAGTATATTCCTAAGTTATTTTATATGAAATGCATGGAATATATATTCTTAGGTTAGTATGTTTGTTATGCATGGAATATATATGCTTAGGTAATATATATGATATGCATTGTTATATATATATATATATATATGCCTACGTCAATTTACATTATACACTTTGAATATATGCCTATGTTAGTGTATGTACTATCCATTGAATTTATATGTATATTTTAGTGTAATTGTATGCGTTGAATACAAGCTTAGAATTAGTTCTTTTTATATTATAGTTATTCTATGATTACAAATTTCTTTAAGGTTAATTCCTAGGATTACGAAAGTACTAGGAATTAACATGTATATTTTTCCATAGTTATAAATCATATGGAAATTTTTAGGGTTTCCAATATCTTAAACATTTAAAAGCATGTTAAAAATTGTATTCCATCAAACATATAATTACTTGTTAAGTGAGATAATCATGCTATCAACTCCTCATTGCTACATAGAGAAAATAGTGTTTGCAATAGGCCTAAATTTTTCTTACACTTCAATAATCTGGTCCTTAAATAGGGTTTGGGGTTTTTTTTTCTAACTTACTCGACTAGTCTTCAGAGTCTTATTTTCTTACATCGTAACCTGGAAGAAATTTTACCTGTGAATCCTGTACAAGCATAGGATCTGCATTAGCTTTGAGAAAATCTAAGTAAGCCTCGAGTTAACCTCAATCCCCCCTTAAATAAGAAAAGAAACAACCATCAAAATCATAAGCATTCCTGCAACCAATCCAATGATCTGAACTCAAATAATTGAAACTCTTTTAACTTTTGATAAACTAGTATTCAAAACTGAAAATAATTAAAGTTTGAATACGAGTAATAACACGTGAGTTACTAGTCAGTAAGTATAATTCTGTAGCTTTTAGTTACAACTAACAAAAGAGAAATTAAATCCTCAATTACTCTTAATGTCATGTCTTGTAATCTAACTGTTAATCAGACTAAAGTTAGTTATTAAACTAGCATTTTTAGAATATGACTTAACATTAAATGTCACATAGAAAAATTTTAAATCTTTGTGAATATTTGGGGTGCTACATATGGTATCAGAATACACGTTCAGCCACTAGGCCTGAAGTGGCTCAGCACACATAAACAAAAAGTAAATAGAAAGTATGGATACTGATTTATGATTTTAAATGTTGCTGTACAAAATATTTTCTAAATTATATTTACAGGTATAGAAAGACTTGAAGAGTATGCTGAAGAGAGGTCCCCATTAAATGAACAAAATAATTCAGGGAAAAAACCTGTTAAAGAATATATAACTAATAACTCATCTGAATTACTCCAAACATTTAAGGATTTAAAAACTTAAATGGATACTGCTAAAAAATAAACTGAGAGAATCCTAAGATCTCAAGAAGAGATGAATCAAATAATGGTAGAAAAGTTTCATAATAAATAAAAGGATAAAAAGATAGAATCTGACACTATGTCCTATCCACATTAGAGTAAGAGGTCAAAATACTCTAAAATTGAAAGGAGTTCTTCTTCTGAAATTAACGGTAACTGGAACAAAAAAAAACACCAGTATTCTAGAGATAGTAGCGAGAGTAATTATCCCTCTAGAAAAAAGAAGTACAAGCCAAATGAAGAGATTTATAGGGAGTTTAAAAATATTAAACCACCAACTTTTAATGGAGAAACAGAAAAAGGAGAGGAAGTTGAAGCATGGTTGTCGTGAATGAAAAATCACTTTCAGATATATAATTATTTAAATCAGTTAAAAGCAAGGATGGAAATATATAACTTAACTGGAAAAGCCGACATCTGGTGGCAGGACATAAAGCGAGTTAAGGGCATAAAAGAGAAGAATATAAATTGGAGCACTTTTAAAAAGTACTTTAAAAGTAAATTTATGTCGGAGCAATATTAGGAGGAACGAGCTAAACAATTTTATGACCTAAAGTTGGGAACCACGAATATGAAAGAGTTCAATAGTAAATTTTTAAGCTTACTGCAATATGTGTCTTATATTTTTGATGAAAAACCCAAGTTACTGTGGTTTTTGAGTTTCTTACATTTTCATATAAAGGACAAAATTGTAAATGATAATCCCAAAACCCTTAAAGAGGCCATGTGAAAAGTAAATTTCTGCTATGAGCATAAGAGGAAAAGGGAGAACATGCAAACTAGAAAATAAAAGGGTCTAATAATTTTGAATCAAGAAAGAAATGTTTCACACCAAATCAAAATTTTGTGCATAATAACTCACACAATGTTACCAACAAAATGTTTTAAGGAAATAAAAGTAACTCACAACAAAACACTACTCACACAAGAAATAAATAATTTACAAATAATCACAGTAATTACGTTAAAAATAAAGAATGTAAGGAACCGATAAAATTTTGGGAATTCCAGCAAACTCACTATGCACCAATCTATGCTAACAGGAAGAAGACTAGCAACAACATTCATGTTGTGCAGGAAGAAACAACGGTTGGCGATTTAGTGAAAGGGATGCCAAGAATCAATGCAACATTGGAAAACAAACAGGATGGATATCAGAATTCCATGGTGGAAGTAGAAGGTATGATGAACTATAAACCTATTTCTATTTTAATTGACCCAGGAGCTAGCTTGAGTTATGTCTCTCCTAGTTTAGAAGTGAAAATTAAACTACCACTATAATATTTGGAAAATCATGGTTGCTTCAATCAGTTATAGGAGCAAAAAGGAAAGTAATTAATTTTGTGAACGATTGTACTTTATTTATGAATCAGTTTGAAACTTCTATAAAGCTAAATGTACTTATTTTAGGTTCCTATGATGTATTAATTCGAATGTATTGGTTGGAACAACATCAAGTAGTGTTAAATTGTTTTGATAAAGCTTTTACCTGTTTAAATAATGAAGGAGAAACGATGACAATAAAAGGATCCCTAGGAAAACAACAATCAGACAAATTTATGCCTTACAACTAGAAAAGGTTTTTCGGAAGAGATGTAAATATTTTGTTGTAACTATAACTAATGAAGAACACATTAATAAACAAGACAAACTAAAATGATAAGATATACCAATTCTAAGAGGTTATCCAGATGTATTTTCGAAGGAAATTATGGGATTTCCTTTGAAAATGGAACTTGATTTCACTATTGACTTGGTACCTGGTGTGGTTCCTAACTCAAAAGATCCTTACCAGATGAAAATCCTGGAGGTTAATGAACTAAAATCACAATTAAAATAACTCATAGATAAAAAGTATAAAAGATTGAGTGTGTCTCCTTGGGGAGCACCATTAATCTTTGTTAAAAATAAGGACGGTACTCTGCACTTATGCATTGACTACCGTTAACTTAATAAGATGACAATTAAAAATAGATACTCGTTGCCTCGCATAGATGATCTATTCGATCAGTTACATGGAGAAACAATATTTTCAAAAATTGACTTAAGATCTTATTATCATCAAGTCCAGATTAAGGATGAGGATATTTTCAAAATGCCTTTTAGCACCAGCTATGGTCACTATGATTTCATTGTCATGCCATTTGGGCTCACTAATGACCCATCAATCTTTATGTGTTTAATGAACAACGTATTACATAAATATCTAGATAATTTTGTAGTAGTTTTTATTGATGATATTCTAATATATTCTAAGAATAAAGAAAGAGCACAACGAACATTTAAAAAGTTATTTTACAGGTGTTAAGGGAACATCAGCTTTATTCCAAGTTTAGTAAATGCGACTTCTTCAAAGATAAAATATAATACTTGGGTCACATAATAACTAAAGATGGGATCTCGATTGACCCAAATAAAGTGAAATCAATTAATGAATGGTCGATCACAAAGGATGTGACTAATGTATGTTCATTCATGGGGATCACTGGTTATTATTGAAGGTTCATCAAGGGTTTCTCAAGGATCATGAATCCCATAACTTCTGTACAGAAGAAAGTTAATAAATTTGTATGGGATCAAAAATTTGAAGAGAGTTTTAAGAAAGTAAAAGAGTTGTTAACTACTACACCGATTTTAAGAATTGCGGATCCTAACAAGTATTTCATTGTATGCACTGATGCATGTGATGACGTTCTTAGCGGGGTCTTAACTCAATAAGGACATGTAATAGCGGACAAGTCCATGAAACTTAAAATTCAAGAGAAGAATTACGCTACTTACAATCTAGAATTAGCTGCTATGATACATGCTTTAAAGATGTGGAGCCATCACTTGATAGGGAGAAAATTTAATTTAATGACAGATAATAAGGGTTTAAAGTATCTGTTGGATCAACAAATATTAAATGCAAGGCAAGCTAGGTGTCTAGCTTTCCTTAGTGAATATGATCTCGAGATCCAACATATCAAGGGGAAGGAAAATAAAGTAGTTGATGCTTTAAGAAGAAATGAGAGATTAAATTTTATGCCAGCAATCAGTACTTACAAAATAGATTTAGAAGATTAGCTTGAAGAAGGAGTAAAATTGGATGAAAATTAACAAAAATTGCAAGCTAAAGTGACAGAAAATGTAACTGAAAGTTTAAAAACAGGTTACTGTCTAAATGAAAAAGGGTTAATACTTTATAAAAATAGGTTTTATATAAAAAACTTACCTAAAGTTAAGCTGCTGAGTTTAAATGAAATACATAAAGGTCCTTATTCAAGACACCTTGGCTATCAAAATACTATAACTATGTTACTGAAAGATTATTTTTGGATGAATATGAAGAATGAGTTTGCAGAATATATTGCTAGATGTTTTGAATGTCAAAAGGTCAAGAATGAACATCAACATCCAGTCGGTTTATTACAACCATTACCAATTCCTAGCTAGAAATGGGAAATAATTAGCATTGATTTCATTATAGGTTTTCCTAGAAATCGGAACCAGAATGATTCCATAATGGTAGTTGTTGACAAAATCAGTAAGGTAGATCCTTTTATACCAGTAAATACTACTCATAAGCCTTCTAATATTGCTGAAATATTTATGAAACACATTTTTTTTGCATGGGATTCCAAAATTTATAATTTCTAATAGGGACTCTAAATTCACGAGAAATTTCTGGAAATCTTTATCTAAAGGTCTAGATACTACTCTGAATTTCAGTACATATTTTCATCCACAAACAGATGGATAGACATAAAGAGTAAATCAAATTTTGGAAGATATGCTAAGTATGTATGTTAGAGAACAACCAAGTAAATGGGGGGACTACTTACACTTGGTTGAGGTTGCATACAACAACCACTGCCAAGATTAAACAAAATTCATCCCTCTTGAAATTATGTATGAAAGAAAATGTAATATTCCCATCTGATGGAGTAATCCAATTGACAGGATAATTTTTGGGCCCAAGTTATTAAAGGAAATGGAATTAACCATGAAGCAGGTACAAGGTAATTTAATGGTTGCACAAGACATACAGAAGAGTCAAGTGGATCTTAAATGAACTCAAAAAGAGTTCTAGGTGGGAGAACATGTCTTCATTAAGGTAAAACCTAAAAAGAGTTCCTTAAAATTAGGGAGCTATGGTAAGCTAGTACCTAGGTACTGTGGGCCTTTCGAAATATTGTCTAGAGTTGGATCGGTGGCATACCAATTGGCATTACCACTGAATCTTAAAGTTCATAATGTTTTTCATATTTTTGTTTTTAAAAGATATGTACATGATTCTACTCATGTGATAAATTGGAATGATGTGTAGGTGGAACCCAAAGGATATTTTCTGGTCGAATCGGACTGTATCCTTGAAAAGAGGGTGGTATTTCTTGAGAATTGCACCATTAGGTAGGTGAAGGTGCAATGGAAGCACCTCTGTCTAGAAGAAGAAACCTAGGAATTGGAGATTCATATGTGGCTAGCATATCTAATTCTGTTCTAGAGGATCTGTGAGGATGATGAATAAAGCAACATCAAGGACAATGTTGTACTTAGGGGGGGTGTATGTCACGTACCCCAATTTCAATAACATTTTATGTTTAAAGAAGACATTATATTTTATTTTTATTGTAAAGTTTGTGACTATTGATCATGTGGGGTTAAGGATGACTGTAATTAATTAAGTTGAATATTTTATTAATTAATAAATAAAGATGAGACAAATACCCTAAGGAGGTTGTTGAATGAGTGTCCATTGACCCACTAGGAGGAATAGACTGGGGTGAGAGCGAAATAGCATAGGGAAGCATCCTCAACCACTTCTATCTGTTGCATGGGGCAACTTTCCTAATTTTGTGGTCATGTTCCCCAAGAAAGTGGAACAAAGCGGGTGGCTCATTAATTGAAATACTTACCAAAAATACCTAGGCATGCATATATCTATCCATTGAATTTAGTAGGAAAATGTTCAATCATTACCTTGTGATATTTATGATGTTGAGAAATATGCACAAGAGATTCGATGAGGGGAAAGGCAGAAGTGGATTGAGTGATTAAGACTATTTTCAGAACTAGTGCAACTTGTTAGCTAAGTTCTTTACTAATGAGGACAAAACTATTGTTGTTAAGTAATTTTGTGGAGTGCAAGGGTATTTAATCCCATTTCTTCATAGAGTTCTTTCATCCTAGTGGATCAGTGGATAGGCTCAAGGGTCCTAAGACAAGAAATTGAGCTATTATTAGGAAAAGGTTGTCTGGAACCGGCTCCTTGGGTTGTTTGTCTCTTCTAGAAGTTATCAGGTTCCTTTATGTTATCCTATTATTTTAAGCAAAAAAATTATTGGAATGAAAGTAGTAATGATTAGTTTTACTATTATTACTTGGATGGTTTCCATCTACAATAGACTGTTTAAGTATGTATTTTATTCAACAAAATTTGCTAGTATAATTTTATTTGAATGAATTGAACCTAGAGTAAGAATGGAATGATTAATGAATAAAATTCTTTTCTATATTTTTCCACTCATATTGAGATGAAGTACTCTAGCGTAGAATGTTTGTTTAGAGGTAAATAGGAATGATTATACATGAATGAAATGATTTGAATATGCTTAAAAATTAGAATTTTTTGTTGATTATTTTAGCTAGGTATCATAATAATCCTTTTGTAAAAATATTTCATTTACATAAAAACCTTCAGGATTAATACAAAGAGTCTATTACAACAAGCTTAGGTCACACAGACATTAATATGTTGTAGTATAAGCACATTAATGATCACTATATTACAATTTTTATTTACTTTCAGCAAAGAAAGACCAGTCATTTTAATATCTAATTTATAAACCTATATTCTAGATATTATATTAAATAATACACATATTATCTTTCTATTGTTTCTTTAAAAGCATATCACACTGTAAATTAACGATGAAGAGTCAATAGACTGAAATTATATCATCTACTACATTATATTAACTAAAGTACTTAATAAAAAAACAGTAAACAATTTTAACTCTAATATTGCTAATTAATATTTGCAAGTTGTCGTTCTAAGACTTTACTCTGAAAGTGTAAATTTTCTTAGTCATTTATAGAAAATAGTGATGAAATAGGATATACTCCACTTTCTCCATTTTAAAAGGAAGCGTATTACAATCTATTACTGATTATACAATTATCAAAAATTTAGAAGCTATCCCTATAACTTAAATATCCAAAACTTTCTATTGATACCAAACCCTAAATAAATCATTTGCAAGAACAGTTTGCTAAAATAAGAATCTCAACATCTAACTTTGCATTTAGCTTAACCATTTTCGCAGCCATAGAAGAAATCATCCCCAAATGTCGTATTATCATAATTCTTTTGTTTACCAATGTATTACATTATAAAACCAAAATTTAAGAAAGGAAAAAAAATATCAATAATTTATACACTCTAGCTGAAACCTCTTTTACCAAAATAGAGCCTTAATTTATCAATAAGTTAAACTTCGCAGTCGCCACAATATTTTAAAACCAAGATTCTTAACTTTTTCATAACCTCAAAAGAATGAAGTGGTTGAAAAAAAAGGACAAGGAAGCTTTCTTTTAGCACATTAGAATGTCCAACAAAACTATTTTATAAACCCCGGAAAAGTAATAATATTAATCTATCTTCTTTTTACATGAGTCGTAGCTCTTTTGCAAAACTCAAAGGGTTATAACTCAGAATGGCCATACAACCTCCTCCTCCATTATCCAAAACAAAACATTAAACTACTGCAAGTAATGTTAACACCATAGTATCAGACTACATAAACCATCGACACCACCGCAAATGCTAGAAACGAAGGGCACTCTAGGGTTGGGTCTGAGGCTTACCAAAAGCCTTCTTCGCTCCCATTTTTCAGCTTGGGGTTATGCCTTAGCACCCAACTATTCATTGCCAAGTATTTCCCATATATATTAAAACAATAAACATTAAACTTTGTTAATATACAACTTGTTTAAATAAATGAACGAAAATATAAAAAATGTTGAAAGGAGTCGTTACGACCTACCAGTTCTAACTTTGAGTTTGAAATATCAGTGTTGACAAAGAACCCAAGATACGACCTACTAATGCCATGAAAATGATAGTAAGCACTATTTTAAACATTAATATTGAATACCATGATAATGGTGAAGAACCAGGGATCAAGCTTTTTGACCCACAGGTATCCAAGGGCGAAAATCATTACAAATGACTGGAGAAGGCCAACACATGTTAGCCAGTTTCCCTTGCCAAAAATAAACACAAATGAAGGTGAGCAATATTTTAGGGAAATCATTTAATGTTTTGTAAATAGGGTTTAAACCAAAAACTCTTCTTCAAACGAGCAGTCCCCACGTGGACTCGAATAACCCTTGAATTACTTTCTCGATTTGATATAGTTGTGAACCTGCATTACATGATAAATGTAATACCATTACATTGTGAACAAACAAGACATTTCGATGTTATGCTTATAGTATACGCCTAAGTTAGTTTATATGAAATGCATGGAATATATAAGCTTAGGTAATGTATATGATATGCATTGTTATATATATATATATATATATATATGCCTAGGTCAGTTTACATTATACACTTTGAATATATGCCTATTTTAGTGTATGTACTATCCATCGAATATATATGTATATTTTAGTGTAATTGTATGTATTGAATACATGCTTACAATTAGTTTTGTTTATATTATAGTTATTCTATAATTACAAATTTCTTTAAGGTTAATTCCTAGGATTACGAAAGTACTAGGAATTAACATGTATATTTTTCCATAGTTATAAATCATATGGAAATTTTTAGGGTTTCCAATATCTTAAAAAATTAAAAGCATGTTAAAAATTGTATGCCATGAAACATATAATTACTTTTTAAGAGAGATAATCATGTTATAAACTCCTTGTTGCTACATAGAGAAAATAGTCTTTGCAATAGGCCTAAATTTTTCTTACACTTCAATAATCTGGTCCTTAAATAGAGTTTGGGGAATTTTTTTTCTAACTTACTCGACCAGTCTTCGGAGTCTTATTTTCTTACATCATAACCTGGAAGAAATTTTACCTGTGAATCCTGTACAAGCATAGGATCTACATTAGCTTTGATAAAATATAAGTAAGCCTCAAGTTAACCTCAATCCCCCCTTAAATAAGAAAAGAAACAACCATCAAAATCATAAAAGTTCATGCAACCAAACCAATGACCTGAACTCAAATAATTGAAACTCTTTTAACTTTTGATAAACTAGTATTCAAGACTGAAAATAATTAAAGTTTGAATACAGGTAATAACATGTGACTTACTAGTCAGTAAGTATAATTCTGTAGCTTTTAGTTACAACTAACAAAAGAGAAATTAAATCCTAAGTTACTCTTAATGTCGTGTCTTGTAATCTATCTGTTAATCAAAATAAATTTAGCTATTAAACTAGCATTTTTAGAATATGACTAAACAGTAAATGTCACATAGAAAATTTTTAAATCTTTTTGAATTTTTGGGGTGTTACACCAACACACATCAAAACATAGTCAACCAACTAATAGCTGGGTTTTGCAGACTGTCCATCCAGGAAAATAAGCAAATGGGATTCACATGTTACTAAGGAAACAATCCAAAACACAGAAGGACACAAGAAAACCAACCAACGGTTGGGCTTATCAAGATGCTAAGGCAATGTAAAGGTAGATTTATTGGGCTAGTGAGATCAACCCTAGAGCTAAGGATACCTACACTAGGTCTTGATTGGTCTCCATGACTCCACCCCACCATACATAAGGAAGTATTACTTTCTCTGTTATACAGTCCTTCAGGCCATATTTTTCCTCTAGTGTTCTCTCGGGTGTGCATGCTGGATTTACCAACCCCTCTTGATATGTTTGTGTGGTTTCTCTCTTTAATAGGCTTATCATCCAATTATGGCCCTCCTACACTCCTAAGCCTTCAAACCAAAACATGGATGCACTACACATAAATCCATAATGAAACACAACAAACAGACTTACATTCACTTTGTGATAGTGAATACCATTGATAAATGACACAGGGAAAACCAAAAATGGCCACACTTTCTCATAAAATTGAGTGATCTCCAGCTCATTCACTCAGAAAAACAAGCAAACCACTAAAACTCTACGCGGATGAGGATGGTAAACAATAGGTGAAAAACCCAGAACAAAACATGGTTATGTAAGCAAGATGAACGCAAAACGCACATGAACAGAAAAACAAATCTCCCCCCCCCCCCCCCCCCCCGCCACTGGCTACATGAACAACGTGAATGAACCCAACATTCAGTGTGACTTAGGGATGAGGGAATAAGCATGCATTCCCACAAGGATTTACTTTTTGCTGAAGAAAGAATGTTGCCTCCTAGGCTGCAGACCTGTGGACTTGCTGGCTTTCTCAGTAAAGCTATCAGATTACCATGCCTCTCTCTTCCCAAGGCATTAACTGTCTCAACCATTTTCTTGCAAGAAAATTGAATGGTTGAGTACCGAGAACAAGCCAGGGTAGATGGTCAAAGAAGAAGAAAATTTTACACAAATATATGACTTAGATCAAACATCAAATAGATCAAGGACCCTTAATGATTTCATTGATTCAACTAGCATGTCTTAACAAATTATTTATGTGCATTGAATTCCAATGTAATATGCTTCATCATGTTTGGAGTCCACCATTGATATGGTGGGGACATAGATCCAATAGTCCATTAAAATTCCAGTGATTCAACTAGAAAGTTGTTTAACATCATCTAGAGTGCGCAAAATTTCTATCCAAAAGGATTTAATTTTGATTTCGCGTCTACCTGGGTGACTTTGGAGACAAAACAACAAAGGTTTTTAAAATAGGGTTTTCGTGAGGATTGAACTTGCAAACTCTCAATCGACATCTGCTAGACATATCCCACCCTCTCCCTTGTGTAATGATTCCTCCATATCTTTAACATTTGCAGTCCCATAGCTAGCTATGCTATTGTACTAATTTGTACATTTACATGATATATAAAAATATCTATTGTGCCTGACTTAGCACTATCACCATAGGTATCATCCTTGATCACCTATCCAAAAAACATTCATTAGTTGCAGGGCCTTGGACTTCAGCACCATGCCATGATATCAATATAATATTTACATTATGTACAATTAAATACCATGGGGTCAAAACTGGGGTATTGCAAAGCATCCTTATAAACCCACTGTGAACGATGGGTTAGCTAGGTTCCTGATAAAATCATATATGGCTTGGTTGGTCCTTATTTTGGAAGTTGGATTGATTATGAACAGTATTATAAACCCAACTTTCTATTGTATTAGTCAAGTAAGCCTCATAAACCTAGCATTGTTTGTCTTGGAATCCTACAACCTGATAAACCAAAATTGGTGTTGGCTTGGCTGGGAAGTCTGATAAACCCAACTTGAATGATGGCTTGGTTGGTAGCCTGATAAATCCATCTATTGGCTTGACTATGTGCTCTGTTCTGGATGTGTGTAAGTATGGTGTTCCCTAGTCCCATGTGGAAATCATTCCCATCTTGGGGGTGGAAATTGTATTGAGATATTGATGAACACAATTGGCCTATGGTTGGGTGGAATGTCGTAGCGGCATAGCTAGTAGTGGGATAGTTTAATCATCGATATAAGTATCTTTGTTATGATTTTTTGTGTCATGTATTTGCTTATGAGTTAATATGATCATGTGGAATTCTTATTGATGGTTAAGTAGAAGTTTACTTCTGTTATGTTTTGCTACATTTTACTTTTGTATATGCCTTGTATGTTTCGATGCATTTCTGCTTTTGGTCATGGAGCCTAGAATCCTTGTTACAGGGACAAAAATGTAGCTAAGGTAAGAAATGTGGTGTTTTCCACCCCTTGGAATTTTCCTAAGGGAAAGTTGAACAATGCATAATTATTGTGTTTCTGCACCCCGGGATACGCAACGGAAGGCAGATGGCAGAAAGGGAAGTTGGAAACAAGGTAGAAAATGAGGTATCTTACTTCTAACTTCTAAAATGTGGAAGCCATGAAGGCGGAGGAAGAAGTTAAGCATTTTGTTGCACTTTAAGTTTTCTAAATTCCAACTTCTAAAGTGCAGAAGGTGGAAGGAATCATATGGAAGATAGAATAAGAAGCTAAGCATCCCATCGAAATTTAAGTTTTCTATCTTTCGACTTCCAAAGTGCGGAAGGTGGAAGGTGGAAGAAGAAGTTGAGAATTCCATCAAACTTTAATTTTTTCGATTTCTGACTTCTAAAGTGCGGAAGGAGGAAGGCAAAAGAATTGGTTAAGCATTTCCAACTAACTTTAAGTTTCTGACTTCTGATTTCTGAAGTGCAAAAGGAGGAAGGTGGAATACGAAAGGCGGTAGGTGGAAGAAACAGTTGAGTATTTTCGTTAAACTTTAAGTCTCTGATTTTTAATTTTCGAACTGCAGAAGGAGGAAGGTGGAAGAAGTAGTTTAGTATTTATGTTGAACTTTAAATATCCGATTTCTATTTTCCATAGTGTGGAAGGAGGAAGGAGAAAGGAGGTCAACGGAAGTCGGAAGAAGCAGTGAGTATTTCTGTTGAGCCTTAAGTCTCCAATTTTTTATTTACAAAGTGCGAGAGGCAGAAGGAGGAATGTGGATCGCAGATGGTGGAAGAAGTAGCTGAGTATTTCTGTCGAACTTTAAGTTTCTATTTTTTTATTTCCAAAGTACAGAAGGTGAAAAGTGGAAGATACAAGGAGAAAGATTGTCTCAATGGTTTCATCGCACATTAAGTTTCTGATTTCAGATTTTCAAGGTCAAAAAGAGGAAAGCAAAGTGTGGAACGTGGAGTGCATAAGGGACAAGTTCATTGTGGAAAAGGTATTTCTGGTAGAAGAAGGGATCTATTAAGGGAAGAATGACTGTTACGGTGGTTTCTAATCCTAAAAATGAAGGTTGAAGTGTGTGTTAACATCCATGCCAAGTGTTTTGAAGGAGAACAAGGGTTCTTGATGTAAAAATTTTAATTTATCTACATTATGGGGTATGGATATGTTACATTGTGGTATCAAAGATGTTGGTTACATCATTTGGCCTAGATGGGCTAGGTGATAATAAGTAAATGGTTTTTAATTCTGAAATTTCTATGTAGCTAACAAATTTGTTAACACATTTTGCAAAGTCAAAGTGTAGATTGAAAAGTGGATTTTTGTCTCAGCCATGAGAAACTACAGCATGTATGATGCATGAAATACCTGTGATCATGGGGAATATGATATGGGGGAAAAAATCCGAGTTGGAAATGATGATATAGATTCTAATGGAAGGATATTTCAAGAGACACTGCCAGGTATTGCCACCACCATGAGAATCTTTATTAAAGTTCATGAAGAGAAGAATCAGCTAAATTTCTCCATGTTGAAAAGCTTAACAGAAATGCAAATGCGGATGAGCTCAGGGAGTCATACAGAGAAGCCAGAAGGAGGAAAAAGTAGTGCCAAAAGAAGGGAGAGGTCTTCTAGTGGGTATTCTGACTCTGAAGGATCCATTGGGGGGTAGAGCTCTTCATATCATAGAGAAAAGAGAAAGAGGTGTTATAGAAACAACTCTCGAGATGAGTTTAAAAAGGCAAGGCGACCCACCTTTAATGGTGAGATAAATATTGGTTAGGAAGTTGAAGCTTGGCTCCTTGAGATGAGGAAATATTTCTAAGTCCAATACTATTAGAGAAATATGAAAGCTATGGTTTCCATCTTCAACTTGAATGAAAGAGCATACATTTCGTGGGAGCACCTTAGGCAGGTAAAGAAGATCAGTGAAAGGAATATTAGTTTGAAACAATTTAAGAATTACTTCAGGGAGAAGTACCTCTTTGACAGGTATTATGATGACAACATCAAAGAATTACATGAGCTGAAATTGGGACAGCAGACAATGGAAGAGGATGCCAATAAGTTCTTGGAACTGTTAAGGTATGTCAAGTATATCAAGGATGACAAAGTGAAAATCCATCATTTTCTGAGTGGGATACCTCAAGCATATAGAGACATAATCGAGTTTAATGATCCTATAACTCTACAAGAGACCATTAGGAAAGCTTTACCATAAGGGATGGAAGGACAAGAGAAATGAGAAGTCTAACCAAAGGAGAAAAGGTTTCAAACCTTCTAACTTGAGGAATCAGCAGAGGTAGCCATCACAAGATGTGAGTAAGCCATCTAGAGTGATCGGAGAAAATCCAAGAGATCCACAACATAACAGGGAATCTATCCAATGTTGGAAATGCGGAGTACCCCATTGGCGCAGGTATTGTCCACTCGAGAATGGGAATGTAAGAACAACTTACAACATTCAATAAGTTGAAATATTGGATCAAGTTGCAAGGACTATCCCTAGTAGTTATGCATCTCTGGAGGACCTCTAGGAAAACCGTCAATAAACTGTGGTTGAAGTTACAGGTAACATTGTTGAGCAATCTTGTAATGTCCTCGACCCTCTAACCGGTGAAGAGGATGCTACTATAATTCAAATAATCCAGGCATCTAGCCCCATGAACATGAACATAAATACATATAATGCTGAAGCATGAGACTTAAAAACATAAAACACATTATGATTTATAATCATTCCTATACACAACGGAAGCAAAACATACCAATCAGCATTCATGCATATACAGATCAACATTTAAGATGTATATCATCATTCATTAACAGTAAATATGATTGCAAACACAAGTTATGTAAGAATACTTATCTTATAAAGAGCTTGTTCCGCAACCAGCTATGTCGCTGCAATGTTCCACCCAACCGTAGGCTCACATACTCTTTAACCTCTTAGCAATGCTGCCACCCCCAAGTCAGGCATGATTCCCCAAGGAATAAGGAACTTAAAAATAATTACACATAGCCAGCGATATCAACACCACAAGGGTACACGATTCATCCAAGTCAACACATTTGGGTTTATCAGGCGAACAACAGATCATCCAAGCCAGCAATGTTGGCTTTATCAAGCCATCCAAGAGCTAGGAAAGGCTAATGCTAAGCTGGTGAGCTCACTGAAGAGCTACATACACCAATAGTAGAGCCATCCTAGCTTCTAGAACACCCACAAAAACCCAACACAAGGAAGTCAGTCCCTTCTCTGCAACGCAATCCCTCAGACCCTGACCTTCCCTCCGGCGCTCTTCAGGGGTTATGGATAAGAAATCCATCTTAGTAGCTCTCTCTGTGTGGTTCTCAACCCACTAGGTTTATCAAGCACCTCAGGCCCTCATTCACCACTCCAAAGCAGTCTGAGGACAAATCCACTACATACAATCAGTCAAACAGAGCTATTCAAGCTTTTACAGGGGAAAACATAGTCCAACAATCATGGACAACCAGCAGTCCGTAACACTATGAACCCTTAGCACCGATTCTTAATACAATCATTGGATTAACTGCACATACTAGGAAATGGGAAGAGAACAAAACTCCCAAATTGTTTGGGATGGAAAAATGCACAGCTAAACACAGCATGGAAGAAAATTACTGTCATGACCCAGCAATAGTGTAGCAGTATTCAGCTCATGTTTCAACAATGGAAAATAATAGAACGATACACCGTCTAAAATTTGTGGAAGAAGATACCCAAAATTATGTGCAATCATGAAGATCAACACACAATAGACTAGTAATCGGTGAGGAAAAAAGGGAAGGTGAACCCCCAAATGATAAATTGTGGATCTTTTAACTCAGTCCGCATGAAGGAACTGAATAGACTCGTGATCTGGTGAGTGGACATACCAACAGCTACATTGTGGGGAGAAAGTGAGCGATGTGGGCATGGTGGTGGTTTTCCTACCAACCAATTGTTGTCCCAACTAACAACAAGAACAAACAGGGTGGCGGTGACACATGGCTTTCCCCCATGACTCAATGCTCAACATTCCCCTTTCCTTATCCTTTGGAATCATGCCCCTTCTAAATTTAGTTTCCGTGAACATAGTTTTTTGGGTTATTCAATTAAAATGCATGTTTACATGATTCCATAATTAAATATATGCCATATCTCCTGATATACCATCTATGACCATTCCGAAAATAGAAACACGACATAACCAAATCGATGGTGGGGCCTTGGTCATTAGCTCCACACCAATATTATTTACAATATGTGTATCATTTATTTTTAATGCAAGCGGGGTTAAAATCGAGGTATTACATTCCCCTCCCCCTTCAATAGCACTGTCCTCAATGCTTTACAAAATTTGAAAAAAAGTTACACTGGTACCGCCTCAGTGTTCCATAGGATTGAAGAAAAATGGATGTTCTAATTGCATGGCATCCTCCAGCTCCCACGTAGCCTCTTCAGGTTTGTAATGCTCCCATTTCACCTTTACCTGCCCTATGGCTTGGTTTCAGAGCATTATGACCTTTCTCTCAAGGATGTGCATTGGCTCGATTTGGAACTCTCCCTCGGGTTCCACCTGAATCACATCCCAATTTATCACATGGTTATTATCATGTACATATTTCTTAAGGAAATAAACATGAAAAACATTATGAGCTCTAGTACTAGCAGGCAATGCAAGTCTATATGCAACAGGCCCTATTCTTTCAAGAACTTCAAACAGCCCACAATATCTAGGTGACAGCTTGGCACAACCAAGCTTCAAGAAACTTTTATTTTCTTTCACTCTAAGGTAAACATGATCCCCAACACTAAACTCTCTGTTCATCCTATGCTTATCTGCATAGATATTCTATCTGTCCTGTGCTACTTTTAGATTCTGCGTGATCTTTACAACCTCTTGCTCCATTTCCTTGAGCAATTCTGGTCCAAGAACAACTCTATTCACTGGGTTGTGCCAAGTCACTGGTGTCTTGCACCTTCCTCCATACGAAGCTTCATACAGACTCATCCCCAAGGATGCCTTTTGTCCATTGTTGTAAGTAATCTTCCCACTTGGTTCAGTTCTCCATCACATACATGCAAAGCATATCTTCAAGAACCTAATTAACTTTTTCTATCTACCCATCTGTGTGAGGATGGTATGCAGTGCTAAATTTTAGCTTTGTACCCAAATCTGCAAATAATCCCTTCAAGAAATTGGAAGTGAACTTGACATCTCTGTCAGAAACTATTGCCTTTGGCAATCCATGCAATTTGAAAATATCCTTCATGAAAATATTTGCAATGTCATCAATCTTATGCGTAGACTTCACTGGTATAAAATGTGCTTCCTTTGTCAAATTGTCTACTACAACCATGATCCAATCACGTTGTCTCCAAGTCATCGACAATCTTGTAATAAAATCCATGGAAATAACTTCCCATTTCCATTTGAGAACTGGAAAAGGCTGCAACAAACCTGCTGGATGTTGATGCTCAACCTTTACCTATTGACATTTCATGCACCTTGAAATGTATTTAGCCATGTCCTTTTTCATACCTGGCCAAATGTATTGCCTTCTAGTTGTAGCAATTGTCTTCTGACAACATGAGTGACCAGAATACGGAGATTGATGGATTTCATCCATAACGATTCTCCTCAAATCTGCTACTTTCAGAATATAAATTCTACCTTTAAAAGTGAGAAGTCCATCTTCTTCTAATTTATATCCCTCATACCTCTTCTCAAGACTTTGCTACTGCAATTTGTCTTTTACCTGTTCATACAATTCATCTCCAACAACATGATTAACAATTTGCTGCCTCAATTCTGATTGGAAAATACTAAGAGGTGCCACATGCATTTCCTGTACCTTACTGTTGAGTGCATCAGCTACCTTATTTTCTTTTCCTTTTATGTGCTTGATTTCAAAATCAAACTCACATAAAAATTCCAGCCATCTCGCTTGCCTAGCATTCAAAGTAGGCTGATCAAACAAATACTTTAGTCCAAAGTGATCTTTTCTGAGTTCAAATCTTCTACCCATCAAGTAATGTCTTCACATCTTGAGAGCATGTACTATGGCTGCAAGCTCTAAGTCATGAGTGGCATAGTTCTTCTCATGATCCTTCATCTTTGTTGACTCATAACATATCACGTGGTTGTCCTGCACAAGGAATCCTCCAAGCCCTTGTCCACATGCATCGGTACATACCACAAAATCTTTCTCTAGGTATGCAACCTTCAATACTAGTGCACTGGTGAGAAGATTCTTCAACTGCTGGAATATTTCTTCACACTTCGAATTCCATTCGAACTTCATCCCCTTATTTTGCAAAGAAGTGATGGCATGTGCAACCATGGAAAATCCTTCAATGAATGTTCTGTAGTATCCTACAAGTCCCATAAAAGATCTTACATCCATCACATTTCTTGGATTAGGCCAATTCATAATGTCTTCAATCTTCTCAGGGTCTACTGATATAACCTCTTATGAGATAATGTGACCCAAATACTGAATTCTATCCCTGTAGAAGTCACACATGCTTAGTTTTGCATACATCTGATGTTCCCTGAGCACTTGCAACGTCAGTCTCAAATGCTCTTCATGCTCTTCCTCATTCTTAGAATAAACAAGAATGTCATCAAGGAAAACAAGAACAAAATTGTCCAAATACTTACTGAAGACACTATTCATAAGGCACATAAATGTAGCTAGTGCATTTGTGAGACCAAACGGTACCACTACAAACTCATAATGTCCATACCTTGTCTTGAAGGTTGTCTTATGAATGTCTTCATCCTTGATTCTTACCTGATGGTAACCAAAACTCAAGTCAATCTTGGAAAATACCTTTTCTCCTCTCGTTTGATCAAAGAGGTCATCAATCCTAGGAAAAGGATACTTATTATTCACAATAACCTTGTTCAACTTTATGTAATCAATACATAATGTGAGTGTACCATATTTCTTTTTCACAAATAGAGCCAGTTCCCCCAAGGAGACACACTTAGTCGAATATACTTCCTTTCCAACAACTCTTACAGTTGCATCTTCAATTCTAGCATCTCCGGTGTACTCATCCTATAGGGTGTCTTGGACACTGGTGCTGCTCCTGGCACAAGTTCAATGGTGAAATCAATGTCCCTCTATGGAGGAATCCCTGGAATCTCATCAAGAAACACATCCTTGAATTCTTGTAACACCTGGTAGTCCTCCAAACTAGGAGTTTCATCTCTTGTTGGTTCTAGAATATGATCTGCAAACAACTGGAAACCCTTCCTACAGAACTTCTTCAACTGCATTGCTGAAACCTATCTTACTGAAATTACTTTCGGAATACTTTTCACAACTACCAGGTTTCCTTCTTCACCCATGCATTCAAAAGTCTTTTTATAACAATCATGCTTCACTCGGTGAGATTCTAACCAATCCATTCCAATGAGAACATCATAGGCACCAAGCGGTAGAACATTCATATTTACACAAGTGGTCAATCCACCCATAACCAATGAACATTTCTCTACCATGTCACTAACTTTTCTCTTAGTCCCAGTGGCTAGCTAAACTAACCAAGATTTTATATGCTTTACCTTCTTAAAATCACAACTCTCCGCTACCCTAGGAGTGATATAACTATGAGTAGAACTAGGTTCAATCAAATCAGAAACATATTGTTCAACAATCTTACTTGCAACTTCAACCACAGTTGACTAATGATCTTCTTGGTGGTCCTTTAGTGCTGCATAAATTCTAGGGAATGCTCTTACTACTTGACCCACTGTTTCTGCTTCCTGAATTTTATAAGTTGTCCTTGCACTTTCATTCTCAAGTGGAAAATATCTATGCAAGTGAGGTCCTTTGCATTTCCAACATTTGAGTGGACCTTTATTCTTTTGTGGCTCTATAGGTTTTCCACCTGTCACTCCAACAGGATTATTCGCAGCTTGGGATGGCTTCTTTTGTTGATTCCTGAATCTAGATGGTTTGAAACCTTTCTTTCTTTGTTCAAACTTCTCATTCTTCTTGTCCTTCCATGCCTTATGGTAATCAGGTTTACCTTTGATTTACTCATAGCAATATTTACCCTTTCTTATTGCTTTCTTGAGATTTCTTGGCTCATAGAACTCAATTCTATCTTGGTAGGCTTGAGGAAATCCACTTAAAAACCGTTGGATCTTGATTTTTTCATCTCTGATGTGTCGGACATTCCTCAACAATTCCAAAAAATTATTTGCATATTCATCCATGGTATGTTGTCCTAATCTCAGCTGATGGAACTCCTTGATCTTGTCATCATAATACCTATTAGAAAGGTATTTCTGCCTGAAATACTTCTTGAACTGTTTCCACTTCAGTTTCCTTTCACTAATCTTCTTTACCTGCTTGAAGTGTTCCCACCAAATGGATTCCCTTCCATTCGGATTGAATATGGAAACTCATGCCTTCATGTTTCCTGAATAATCCTGCACCTGAAAGTACTTCTTTATCCCAAGAAGCCAAGCCTCAGCTTCTTGTCCTGTCTTTATCTCACCATCAAATGTAGGAGGTTTAGATTTCCTAAATTCATCTCGAGAGAGATCCCTATGGTGCCTTCTTCTTTTTCTTTTATGAGAAGATGAACTTGTATCTCCACTAGATTCTTCGGAGTCAGATGATCCACTAAAAGTCCTTCTTCTTCTCCTAGTGCTGCTCTTACTGCCTTCTGGTCTTGATGTACCTCATCTAGAATATATATTGTTTTGTAAATATTTCAAACTCTACACTATGGAAGCATTCAAATGATGCTGCTCTTCCTGGGATTTAACCAAGCTTCTCATGGTGGCTGCAACCTCGGACGGTGTCCCCTAGAATCTCCTTCCATTAGACTCTATGTCCTCATTTCCATTATGGAAATTTTCTCCCATGGCATCTTTTGCTTGCTCATAAGAATCCCAAGCATCATACCCATCATGGGTTCTCATGACTGAACCACCTCTTGCTTTACCACACTGTTCTTTCTGGAGTACTGCTCTTCGAAATTATCTATAGTTCTACAAATGTGTTAGCAGCAAACTGTTAGATGCATACATTAATATAAATAAAACTACTTACCTTTTCTTCTAGAAACTCATAAAACAACAATTATGCTTAAACAAAGAATTTTCCCTATTTCATATTCAGCTTTGTGACCACGGACAGTTTGCTGAAATATACTAAAAACCGACTGAAATATAGTTGAGAACTGCTTGCAAAATCACTGAGAAATTCCTTCGAAAAACCTAAATATTCTTACTTCCAATCGGACCTCATCCCAGCTATTATGTCGACACTGCTGTAGTCAAAACAACTACACTTTCAATTTGCATCAGTAAGTAGATCAACTATTCATCGACGGTCTGTTCGCTTACTCCCTTTCGACGTTTCGACGGTCAAACCACTAATTCCCCACTGTGCATTGGCAATCTGTTGGTTGATTTCTCTTCGATGTTTTGGGTCTGGAGCGATCTAACCTTCCGAATCTGCAACAACGATGGAATTGTCTATTCATTGGTGGGTAAAATTACTAAACTCTCACTCTGTATTGGTGAGAAAAACAACTGTGCATCATTTTCATAGTTGTCTGAGAAGCCGTAACTATAGAAAATGATCTTCCTAACATTTCCGTAGGTGAACCGGCTAAGCTTGTGATCGGTGATCCGATCATTAACAAATTTATGATGCTTTCTTACTCCTCAATTCAGGTCTCTTCCCTACTAAATCCCTGATGTGTCAGTGATTTTTTGGTCTATTTCCTTGCGCCGTATTGATCCTTAATCATTTATCATTCCTATATTCGTCGGTGATAGCATGGGTTAACTTGTTGCATCAGTGGCCGGGTGCCCTACGCACCAGATGATTAATCGTCAAGCCTTCCACAATGGCAATCCACAATCAAACTAAATCTTCTGAAACTCCTGACTTTGTCAGTGGTCAGAGCCTTTAGAATCCATGGAATCGACGCTCGGAGGCACTCCTCGTCAAGTGATTAGTCTCTTCGATCTCCACAATGGTGGATGCTTCAAGAAACTTCACTTGCTGTAGCTCATTGGCGACTGCATCCTATAATTATCGGTGATGTGATCAGCTAACCATCACCGATGGCTGATGATTCGGGGACTTAGAAAAATTTTCAATTTTTCTCTTTAGTCTTTCTTTTCACCACATCAACAAAAAACCACCATGGCATTGGCAAGTGGAATCAATAACTGTCGGAGGTTTAGTGGACTAGGATTCCACAATGGCGGCGCTTTGTTCCACTAATTCCTTCTGCTGTGTTGCCAACTTTTTCTGCATCAGCAACATGATCATCTTTGTGTTGGTGATGCAATCAACTAATCATCGTTGATCACTGACGGTCCCGTTACTTCATCAAACTTTCCAAAATTCCCCAACATCGGCAGTCACAGGTTGTATGTGTCGGGAGCATAGTGGTCTAGCCATCTGCAATGGCGGGTGCTCGATCAAAAGGTTTTCGTCGATGATTTCCACACTTAACAAAATTTAGAAATTTTCTTCTTTTGTCAACAGTCAAGACCACTAGTACTGCTACATCAGTGTTTTAGTCCCCACAGCAGCCGCAACGGCGACAGCCCATTCAAGTAACTCTTGCTGATGTTCATCGGTAGTTTCCCCATCTAACGATCGGCGATGAGAACAACTGTCTTCCACTAATAGCCGATGGTCAGACTTAGGAATTATTTCAACGTTTTTTCGGTTACCATCCATCGGGTGACCTTCCCAGTAAGTGCCTGCTGCATCGAAAGATCTTGTCACTGAGTCTTCTGATGGGCCGATAGTTCTGGCACTTAGAAAATTTTATGAGTTTTTTTTTCCTACCACAATTTCTGATTGCTGTTGGGAAGAAGGAAAGCTACCTCTGCTATCTGATCTGTCATGGCCCATTCAGGCCCACGCTGCAACCAGAGCTCTAATACCACACTGTAACATCCCCGACCCTCCGACTGGCGAACATGATGCTTCTATAAGACAAATGATCCTGGCATCTATCCCCATGAACATGAACATACATACATATAATGCTTAAGCATGAGACTTAAAAACATAAAACACATTACAATTCATAATCATTCCTATACACAACAGAATCAAAAAATATCAATCAACACTCATGCATATATAGATCAGCATTTAACATGTATATCATCATTCATTAATAGTAAATATGATTGCATACAGAAGTTAGGTAAGAATACTTATCTTATAAATATCTTGTTCCACAAACAGCTACATCGCTGCAACGTTCCACCCAACCATAGGCTCGCGTGCTCTTTAACCTTTTGCCAACGCTGCCACCCCCGATCCAGGCATGATCCCCCAAGGAATAAGGAACTTAAATAGACTTGCACATAGCCATGGATATCAACACCACAAGGGTACACAGTTCAGCCAAGCCAACACAGTTGGGTTTATCAAGCGAACAACAGATCATCCAAGCCAATAAATTTGGGTTTATCAGGCCATCCAGAAGCTGGGAAAGGATAATGCTAAGCTGGTGAGCTCACTGAAGAGCTACAAACACCAACACCGCAGCCAACCTGGATTATAGAACACCCACACACACCCAACACAAGGAAGGCATTCCCTTCTCTGCAACGCAGTCCCTTAGACCCTGATATTCCCTCCAGTGCTCTTCAGGGGTTGTGGAGAAGAAAGCCAGCTTACTAAGCTCTGTCTATGTGGTTCTCAACCCACCAGGTTTATCAATCACCTCAGGCTTTCATTCACCACTCCAAAGCAGTCCGATGACAAATATACTGCATGCAAGCCGCCAAACAGAGATATTCAAGCATTTACAAGGGAAAACACAGTCTAGCAATCGTGGACAACCAGCAGTATGCAACATTATGAACCCTTAGCACTAATTCTTAATAAAATCACTAGATTAATTGCACAGATTGGAAAATGGGAAGAGAACAAAACTCCCAAACTGTGCAGGATGGAAAAAGACACAGCTAAACACAATGTGGAAGAAAATTACTGTTATGACTCAGCAATAGCATAGCAGTCTTCAGCTCATGATTCAATGATGGAAAATAATAGAACGATACACAGTCTAAAATTTGTGGAAGAATATACCCAAAACTCTGCGCAATCATGAAGATGAACACACAACAAACTAGCAATCGGTGAGGAAAAATGGAAGGAGAACCCCCAAACAATGAATTGTGGATCTTTTAACTCCGTCCGCGTGAAGGAATTGAACAGAATCACGATCTGGTGAGTGGACAGACCAACAGCCGCGTCATGAGGAGAGAGTGAGTGGTGTGGCCATGGTGGTGGTTTTCCTACCAGCCAGTCATTATCCCAACCAACAACAAGAACAATTTTTGGTGGTGGTGACACATGGATTTCCCCCATGACTCAGTTCTCAACATTCCCCTTTCCTTTTCCTTTCGAATCATGCCCCTTCTCAATTTAGTTGCCACGAACATAGCTGGTTGGGTTATTCAATTAAAATGCATGTTTACATGATTCCATAATTAAATATATGCGGTATGTCCTGATATACCATCGGCGACCATTCCCAAAACAAAAACACAACATAACCAAATCGATGGTGGGGTTTTGGCCTTTAGCTCCGCACCAAGATTATTTACAATATGTGTATCATGTATTTTTAATGCAAGAAGGGTTGAAATTAGGGTATTACAAATTTGTTTCTATTTTAATTGACCCCGTATCTACTAACAGTTATATTACTCCTAGAGTTGTTGATATTTGTGCTTTTAAGAAGTTAAGGCATAGCAAATCATGGTTAGTTCATCTAGCCACTGGGACTAAGAGAAAGGTTAGTGAAGTGGTGGATAAATATCCGTTGGTTATGAATGGATTGGTCACTTATGCATATCTAAATGTTCGACCACTTGGTTCCTATTAGTTTTTCATTGGAATGGATTGGTTGGAATCACACAGAGTAAGAATTGATTGTTACAACAAGAAGTTTGAGTGTTTGGATGCAAAAGAAAAATTAAAGGTTGTGAAAGGAATTCCAAAGGTGATTTCTCTTAGGAATATTTCATCCATCCAAGTGAAGAAGTTTTGTAGGAAAGGTTGCAGAGTATATGCAGTCCATGTGTTTGAGGCAGTAGAGAATGAAACTCCTAGGCTGGAGGACTTTCATGTTTTGTAGGAATTCAAGGATGTTTTCTTGATGCTATTCAAAGGATTCCTCCAAAGAGGGACATTGATTTCACAATTGAACTTGTGTCAAGAGCAGCATCAGTGTCCAAGACACCCTACATGATGATTACACCAAAAATTCTAGAGGTCAAGATGTAGCTACAAGAGTTATTGGAGAATAAGTATGCTAGGCCAAGTGTGTCGCCTTGGGGAGCACTAGTTTTTTTTGTGAAGAAGAAAGATGGTACACTCATATTGTGTATTGATAATAGAAAACTAAAAAAATTCACTGTGAAGAATAAATATACTTTTCATAGGATTGATGACCTATTCTACCAAATGAGAGGAGTAAAGGTATTTTCTATGATTGACTTAAGGTCTGGTTACCATCAAGTAAGAATCAACGATAAAATCATTCATAATACATCCTTCAGAAATAGGTATGGAAATTATGAGTTTGTAGTGGTACCATTTGGTCTCACAAATGCATGCGCTACAATTATGTTTCTTATAAACAATATCTTTAGTAGGTATTTGGACGAGTTTGTTCTTATTTTCCTTGATGACATTCATATTTATTATAAGAATGAGAAATATCATGAACACCATCTGAGATTGACATTGCAATTGCTTAGGGAGCATAAGTTATATGCTAAGTTGAGCAAGTGTGACTTCTACAAAAATAGGATTCACTATTTGGGTCACATTATATCAGGTGAGGGTATATCTATGGACCCTGAAAATATTGAGGCCATTATGATTTGGCATACTCCAAGGAATGTGACAGATGTAAGATATTTTATGGGCCTTGTTGGTTACTACATGAGTTTCATTGAAGGATTCTCCAAGGTTGCATATTCCATCACTTATTTGCAAAAGAAGGGGATAAAGTTTGAACAGACACCAAGGTGTGAGAAAATCATCCAACAATTGAAGGATCTTTTCACAAGTGCACTAGTTTTGAAAATTGCAGACCTAGAAAAATATTTTGTGGTGTGTAATGATACATGTCGACAAGGACTTGGAGGAATTCTTATGAAGAAAACCATGTGGTATGTTATGAGTCAAGGAAGTTGAAGGATCATGAGAATAACTATGCCACGCATGAATTACAAATTGTAGCCATAGTACACGCTATCAAGATGTGGAGGCACTACTTAATGGGCAGAAAGTTTGAGTTAAGGATAGGCCAATGTGGTCTAAAATATTTATTTGATTAGCGAACTCTAAATGCTAGGAAAGCTAGATGGCTGGAGTTTTTATGTGAGTTTGATTTTGAAATCAAACACATAAAAGGAAAATAAAACAAAGTGGATGATGCACTCAGCAGGAAGGTGCATGAAATGCACTTGGCATCTATTAGCAGTTGCCAATCAGATCTCAAACATCAGATTGTTAATCATGCTGCTGAAGATGAAGTGTATGTGCTGGTAAATGACAAATTGCAGCAACAAATTCTTGAGAAGAGGTATGAGGGATATAAATTGGAAGAAGATGGACTTCTTAGTTATAAGAACATAATTAATATTCCATGTCTAGCAGACTTGAGGAGACTTGTTATGGATGAGATCCATCAATCTCCATATTCTGGTCACCCATGATATTAGAAGACAATTGCTACACCCAGGAATGAAGAACGACATTGCTGAGTATATTTCAAAGTGCATGAAATGTTAGCAGGTAAAGGTTGAACATCAACACCCAACAGGGTTGTTGCAGCCTTTTCCGGTCCCATAATGGAAATGGGAAGTTGTTTCCATGGATTTTATTGCAGGATTGTCAATGAATTGGAGACAAGATGATTCCATCATGGTTGTGGTGGACAATTTGACAAAGGAAACACATTGTATACTTGTTAAGTCCACACATAAGACTGATTACATTGCACAAGTATTCATGAAAGAGATTTTCAAATTGCATGGATTGCTTAATGAAATAGTCTCTGACAGGGATCCTAAGTTCACTTCCAACTTTTTGAAGGGTTTGTTTACATATTTGCGTACAAAGCTGAACTTTATCATTTCCTACCATCCTCAAACTAGTGGTTAGACAGAGAGAGTGAATCAAGTGCTTGAATACATGCTTCACATGTATGTGATGGAAAACCATCCAAGTGGGAGGATTACCTATACTTGGTAGAGTTTGCTTATAATAATGGACTGCAAGCATCCTTGGGGATGATTCCTTATGAATTTGTGTATGGAAGATGGTGTAGGACACCTATGACATTGGATAATATAGTGAACAGGATTCTACTTGATCGAGAATTTCTCAGGGATCTGGAGCAGGAAGTTGCAAAGATCAGGAAAAATCTGAAAGCATTCCAGGAAAGACAAAAATGCTATGCACATAAGCATAGGGTGCATAGAGAGTTTAGGGTTGTGGATCATGTTTACCTTAGAGTGCGGGAAAAGAAGAGTTCTTTGAAGATGGGAATTTTTTCCAAGTTGTCACCTAGATACTGTGGGTTGTTTGAAGTTCTTGAAAGAATAGGGCCAGTTGCATATAGACTTGCATTTCCTGCTAGAACTAGGGATCATAATGTTTTTCATGTTTCTTTGCTTAAGAAATATGTACGTGATCCTAACCATGTGATATTGCGATATGATTCAGGTGGAACCCAAGGGATAGTTCTAAATTGAACCATTGTGCATCGTCAATAGGAAGATCTCCATGCTCTGAAATCGAGCCATAGGATAGGTAAAGGTGCAATGGGAGCACTACAGTTCTAAAGAGGTTACATGGGAGCTGGAGGATGCCATGCGATTAGCACATCCATTTTTTTTCAATTTTGCAGAGCACTGAGATAGTTCCAGTGTAGCATTTTTTTTCAATTTGTAAAGCACTAAGGAAAATGTTGTTGTAAGGGAAAGGGGAATGTAATACCCTATTTTTGACCCTTTGGTATTTTAATGTACATGATGTATATTTTGCATTGAGATCATGAAATGGAGCTCAACGCCAAGGACCTGTCATTTATCTGGTGTTTTATATAGGTGATCAAGGTTGATACCTATGGTGATAGTGCTAAGTAAAGCATAGTATATATTTTGACATATCATGGAACTATCCAGATTAATAAAATACCACAGCCAGTTATGAAACTGCAAGGTGAAAGAAATGGGGGCATGATTCCACAAGGGATAGGGAGGGGAGTTAGTCAAACTCCTGAGACAATAGGGTGTGACCAGATGTCAATGGGGAAACCCATGTATCCATAGCTACCTTTTATCCTCTGTCCTCAATCATTAATTTCTTCAAGAAGTCGATTGAGGAAGTTAATGCCTTGGGAAAAGCAAGGCATGGCACTCTGATGGCTTGACTGATAAAGCCTACAATTTCATAGGTATGCATCCTGGTAAGACACATTCTGGCTTCTGCAGCAAGTAAAACCATGTTGGAATGTGTTCCCATTCCCTCATCTCCGATCCGTGTTGAACGTTGGGTTCATTTGCATTGTTTGTGAAGACTGCGAGGAGAGAGTTGTTTTTATGTTCATGTGTGTTTTCTAGTCATTCGGTTGAAGAACTATGTTTTTTTTTAGGTTGTTCACCTATTTTTTACCATCCTTAGCTGTGCAGAGGTTCAGTGGTCTCCCTTTTTTTCTTGATGTTGTTGTCAAAGGGTATCCTCTATCATAGAGTGAGTGTGAGTCTATTTTGTTGTGTTGTGCACCCTTGGTTTTGGCTCTAAACTGTATGCAATCTTGAGGAGTGGAAAAGAATAGGAATGGAGCTTGATAAAACTTTTGTAGAGAGGAACCTCTAGAAAGAGTAAGAGTGGCTGGTAAATCCTCACTGCATGCCCTAAAGAGGACTGGAAGAGAAGGAATATCCCAATGGATGGTGGAGCAGAGAAGGAGATGCTTGTTTGTGTTGGGTCTGTAGGCAATGTGGATCCTAGATCAGATAGACCCTGTGAAGGTGTCCCTAGCTCTTGAATGAGATTATAGCTTATCATTATGCCTTTCCACTGCCTTAAAATCCTGATATACCCATTATGAATGGTGGCTTGGCTGGGTTCTTGATAAACCCATTTGTGGCTTGGATGGTCCTTATTTTGGAAGTTGGATTGACTGTGAATAGTATGATAAAACCAACTGTCTGTTTGCTTGGCTAAGTAAGCCTGATAAACCCAGCATTGTTTGGCTTGGAATCCTATGGCCTGATAAACCCAACTTGGTGTTGGCTTAGCTGGATAGTCTGATAAACAAACATGAATGATGGCTTGGCTGGTAGCCTGATAAACCCATTTGTTGGCTTGACTATGTGCTTTGGTCTAGTTGTGTGTAAGTCCGGTGTTCCCTAGTACCATGTGGAATTCATTTCCAACTTGATGGTGGCAGTTTTTTTGAGAGATCAATGAACAAAACTGGCCTATGGTTGGGTGGAACGTTGCAGCGACATAGTTAGTTGCGGGACAATTTAATCATCAAGATAAGTATCTATGTTATGCTTTTTTATCTATTTTCTTATGATTTAATATGATCATGTGGAATGCTTATTCATGGTTAAGTAGAAGTTTTATTCTATTATGTTTTTCTTCATTTTACTTATGTATCCTCCTTGTATGTTTCGATGCGTTTATTCTTTTTGGTAATGGATTCTAGAATCCTGGTTAAAGGGCCAAAAATATAGCTAAGGTAAGAAATTTGGTGTTTTATGCCCCTTGGAATCCACTTAAGGGAAAGTTTACCATGGAATAATTGTTGTGTTTTCGCACCGTAGCATATGCAATGGAAGTCGAAAGGAGGAATGAAGAAAGGGTAGTTTAAAACAAGGTAGAAAG
This sequence comes from Pseudotsuga menziesii, assembly GCA_001517045.1. Lineage (NCBI taxonomy): Eukaryota > Viridiplantae > Streptophyta > Pinopsida > Pinales > Pinaceae > Pseudotsuga > Pseudotsuga menziesii. Next base: position 48,539 of record LPNX010697271.1, read on the forward strand.
TGAGGTTTTCGACTTCCCAATTTCGAAGTGCAGAAGGCGGAAGGTGGTGGAATCAGTTAAGAATTCTGTCGGACTTTAAGTATTCCAAATTTCAACTTCCGAAGTGCAGAAGATGGAATATGGAAGGAGGAAGAAGCAACTAAGCATCCCATCGAAATTTAATTTTTCAGGCTTCCAGCTTCCGAAGTGTGGAAGGCAGAAGAAGCAACTAAACATTCCGTCGAACTTTAAGTTTTCTAATTTCTAACTTATGAAGTATGGAAGGAGAAAGGCAAAATAATTGGTTAAGCATTTCTAGAGAAATTTAATTTTTTGACTTCCGGTTTCCAAAGTGTGGAATATAGAAGACAGAAGGTGGCAGGTGGAATAAATAGTTGAGTATTTTCATTGAACTTTAAGTCTCCAATTTCTTATTTCTAAAGTGCAGAAGGAGAAAGTGGGACGATTGAAGGAGGAAGAAGCAGTTGATTATTTTTCTTGAACTTTAAGTCTTCTATTTTTGTGTTTCGAAGTGCAGAAGGAAAAAGGCAGAAGGAGGACGATAGAAAGAGGAAGAAGCAGTGAGTAATTATGTTAAACCTTAAGTCTCTAATTTCTGACTTTTGAAGTGTGGCAGGAGGAAGATGGTAGGTGGAAGGAGAATGGTAGAAGGAGAAAGAAGCACCTGAGTGTTTCCATTGAACTTTGAGTTTCCATTTTCTGATTTATGAGGTATGGAAGGTGGAAAGTGGAAGGCGAAAGGTGGAATATTGTCTCAATGGTTTTATCACACATTAAGTTTTTGATTTCTAATTTTTGAGGTCGAAAAGCAGAAAGCAGAGTGTGAAAGGGATAGGTTCAGTGTAGAAAAGGTGTTTCCAGTCATCGAAGGGATCTATCAAGGGTGGAACGTGATTACAGTGGTTTCGAAGCTTGAGAATGAAAGTTGAAGTATGTGTTGATGTCCATTCCTTGCGTTTCGAAGGATAACAATGGTTCTTAAAGTAAAAATTTTAATTTATCCATATTAGGGGGTATGGGGACATTACATTGATGATTATCTTGGTGGAGTACCACCACCCACACCATATCCTTCATCTCCATCTTCATCATAAGAATCCTCATATAGTGAAACTTCCTTGAAATATTTAGAAGATCCACCATAGAGACCAATGATTGATGATATCAACATATCTTGGCTTGACCTGGACATAATTCTTATCCCTAGATAATTACATAAATTTCCTAAGAACCTTGAGAAGTGGCTTACTAGGTTCAATCTAGATGAAACGATCCCTAGAGAATATCATATCAAGAATTATATGCAAGCTATCAAACTGAGGAGTGTCATACATGAGGAAGTGGTGTGTAGATTATTTGTTTAATATTTTGAGGGATAAGCATCAAGTTGGTACTTTTCTTTATAATAAGCTTCTATTAATTCGTGGCGACAATTTGAGGCACTATTCCTCCATAAGTTTGAAGATGATAGTATCCCAAAGGAACTTGTCATAGAATTATCCTCTCTTGTGATAAAACCAAAAGAAAAAGTCAAATATTTCAATCAATTTTTTTCTTGTTTAAAGAATAGGATCATTGTCATAGTCCTTATTGCTGAAGAACTATCAATAAAATACTATATTAAGGTTTTACCTACAACTATTTCCATGTGGTTCAAGCGTGCTCATAAGACTTTGTGGAGGCTGTTATAGTAGAAAAAAGATATGCTTGGTCTTAAAGATAATCCTGACCAAGAACTGGCCCAACCTTCTACATCTAGCAGAAGGAAGGAGAATGTTCCTAAACCCACAACTCTAAACAAAGACCCTTATGAAATGGATAACATGAAAAAATTGCTACAAAATCTTTCTAATGACATGGTAGATCTTAAAACAGCTAGGAGCAATAATCAGGTGAACAATAAAGGTTAGGCAAGGTCACCACTTAGAATACCTTACTAACCTCCAGTAAATCAACCTCCTCCAAAAATGAGGGAGATAATCACCTCTGATGAGATCTATTCTATATTTAAATCCTAACTTCCATGCCTCAAACAATGCATGCTGACACTATACAATATGCTACATAAACAATGCCTCCCACTGAAGATCAAGATCCATATATTAACACAGTCAATTGCTTTTTGGAGTTACCAATGGTAGAGGAAGAGGAAGATACAGAAGTTGTATATGATCTACAAAATTCATACAAAACCATAAGTAAAGGCTTGAAATCACAGGACACTCCACCAACGATGTCTTCTCAGAGTATGGTTAAAGAAGTACCACCAAAGGAAAAGCTTATCCCCAAAGTCAAATATAATTTGGTAGACGATTTAAAGAGGGCCAAAGTGAATATCTCTCTTTTTTAAATTCTCAAGATATCGTCCATGCACAAAACCTTAACTTCCACACCTTAAAACATGCACGAAGCCTGAGTCCCAAAAGTCTAGTACAAAAAGGGTTGCACCTTTTTTTGTTGACTTTTGAGATTTTTAACAAAAGTGTCCATAAGTGTAAGATTCATTCAGGGGAATCCTCAAGTGTTATACTTGTTTCTATATGTATAAATTTAAATGAAACTTCGGAGTCTTGTCCTACACAGATAGTGCAGTTAAACAGATCTAGAGTAAAAGTCTTAGGGGAGCTAGAAAACGTCCTTTTAACATTGTCTACCAATCCTAGAATACATCAAACTGTGGATATTGTAGTAGCTGATGTTACTGAGACATATGGTATGTGTCTAAGAAAATACTAGTCTGAGAAACTAAAAGGATATGTTGCTACTGAATGGTCCTATTTGTGGCTTCCATACAATGGGAGGCCTAATCAAATCAAGATTAATAGAGAGCCTCTCACGAAGCAGACAGTCACAGATATAAATGATCCAAGTGAACCAACAATATTTGTGAATACAACCATTGAACATTACACCCTTGACTCTTACTTTGGGGATTTTCTTGCTGACACTTCCTTGAATCAAAATATTGATAGCCTGTTAGAAATCGACAATTGTAATGTTATTCCATTTTCTGGTGAAATTGTACATAATGTGTATGATAATGTTAATACCAATTTTAGAATAGATTTGTCATCATGGACTCTTTTCTTTGATGGATCTAAGTCCATATATGGTGCTGGTGTGGGTTGTGTACTTATCAATCCTAAGGGTTCCAAATGGATGATCGCTTACAGACTAGAATTTGAGTGTACCAATAACATTGTTGAATATGAATCCTTGGTACAAAGGATCAAGAAATAAATAGACTTGTGAGATCAAATTATTCAATGTTATGGGGACTCTCAAATTATAGTCAAACAGAAGAGAAATCAGATCCATTGTTTATCCCCCCATATTTTGAGTTATCATAAATTAGTGAGGGACCTGACAAGCTCATTTAAATCCTTTAATATTAAATCTATCCTAGGGTCACAAAATTTCGATGCAGAACTTTTAGCAAACATTGCATATAGGATCATTCCACTCTAAGGCATCGCTCATAATATCTTTCTATTGAACTTATTTACAGTCCTTCCATACCTAATAATGTAACTAGTTGGAAAATATTTGATGACAACGTCCAGATATTAGAATTCCTGAAAGCTCGAGACACTTTCAAATACTTTGCTATAAATGAATTCAAACATGAAAAGTCTCTGTTTGATAATACCTTTCCTTCTAAATTTGATTCCTAAATCAGTCCTTAATTTCGATAAATTCTATGATTTGCAAGATAAGTTCAAAGGAAAACTCAAATTGCAAAACTCATAGTTCTACTCTAAATTATAAGACTGTTAATCTTGAAATGAGAAATACCCTCAGCTCATTAATATAGGGGTTGCTTGTTCTCCTAAAGAGGAGAGATATTTAGTGAAATTATGCAAAGAATACAAGGATGTTTTCACATGGACTTATGATGATATCAAAACCTTTGATTCTTCAATTATACAACATAATATACCCATAAAGCCCGATGCAAAACCTTATCAACAAAAGTTGAGAAAGATGCATCCTAGTCTCGAACCATCCGTAAAGAAAGAGCTCAAGAAACTCTTGAAAGCTATAATCATATTCCTTGCCAGAGACACAGTAGATTTCCAACTTGGTTCCTGTCCACAAAAAGAGTAGAGAGATCATACTATGTGTGGAATTTCGAAATATCAATAGGGCATCCAAAAAGAATAACTAGCCCGTTCCATCAATGGAACAAATATTGCAAAGAGTTTCACGTGCAGAAATATTTTCTCTACTTGATGGATTTTCAGGAAACAATCATGTTCTGGTTATGAACTCTGACCAGCTTAAGACTTCCTTCAAAACACCCTAGGGCACTTTTTCCTACAAGAGAATCCCTTTTGGGGTAATCAATACCAGTTTTACTTTCTAGAGAGCTATGGATATAGCTTTCAGAGGTTTGATACTGAACTCTGTCATTGTTTATTTAGATGATATAACTATTTTTTCAAAAAAATGGCATGATCATTTATTAGCGTTAAGGAAAGTTTTTGATAGATGTAGGAAGTATGGAATTTATTCGAACCCTGAAAAATCGGTCTTTGCAATCATAGAAGGAAAAATTAGAGGATTTATTGTTTCAAAGGATGGAATAATAATTGACCCAGAGACAATTGAATAAATTGCAAAAATTGGTCTCCCTAGCTTGAAGAAGGCTATGCAATATTTCCTTGGGAAGATTATTTTTGTCACGATATTTGTTCACAATTTTGCACAATTTCTTAGACCACTTCAGGACATGGTTAAGAAAAATGTTGTATTTAAGTAGTATGCGATCCAAAAGGATGCATTCAAGAATATTAAGAAGGCTATAATGGAGGCTCCTGCATTGATGCCTCCTAGTTTTTCAAAAGATTTCATTTTATATATTTTTGCTACTGATGTTTCTTATGCTTCCATGCTTACTTAGAAAAATGAAGAGGACGTAGAGATCTTGGTTTCTTTCATGATTTCTACATTGAAAGGGGGTGAATTAAATTATACACAAGTGGATAGGAAATATTATATTTTTTATAAATATGTGAATCATTTTAGGCCCTATTTGTTGAATTCAAAGACAAAGGTGATCATCCCATACGTAACTATAAGAAATGTACTGATCCAAAAGGAGTTAGGAGAGAAAAGAGCTCACCAGATGACTACGCTTCAAGAGTATGATTTGGAGATAAATCTTGCCAATATGGTCAAAGGGTAGGGATTATGTTTATTGGCATCCCAATCAAATATCCAAGAGGAAGAATGATAATGCATTCATGAGGAAGATATGTCTACTTACATTATTGATGTTATTTCTTCTCCATCTTCGGAATGTGTTGATCGTAGATTTGTTATCATTTTTGGCAGTTAAATTACTCATTTAAACATATGTTTTATTATATTTTGCATATTTTATGTCATGCATATCACTATTTAGCTCAGGTATGTATGAATTTATGGTTTATATGAAATATTTTTATTATTATTATTTTTATGATTTTATTAATTAAAAATAACATTATTAAAGTGAATTTAATGTATTAAATTATTTATATATTTGTTTGCATATTTTATGATATTTTTGGGATAAATTAATAAACAGAACACATTCAGCCTGCCTTTCGCACATCATATCCGTCTCGACATCCAACATGTAATCCATTCCGTTGTGTGAAACTCACTGGTGGTTTGCCAAATGTTGAAATGTGTTGTTGTAGACTGCAGCCTTGAAGCGCACCAGTAGATAGATACTTCATTTTCCCTAGATCGATGCCCAGTGTATCCAGCTCATGACCTAGATTTCTGTACAACTCTCTGTCTACATCCCCATCAGACTGCGCACTGCTGAGAATTCATTCTGGGTATTTAAAACATGAAATAGCTGCAAACAAACTATTATCCATGTGTTTGGGTGATGAAGCTATGTTCTAGATAGTTGTCAACCTGCATTCTCTTATGCTCGCCACCACATCAAGAATCCACGCATTGGATTGATGTATTAAACTCACTCTCTAGAACATTCAGCACTATGCTCTCCATTGTTTGTCATCAGCCCATCTGCTGCAATATGGAAGGAGAATGTGCACCACATCTGAAGATCGTTCACGCTGAAGAGGAGCCTGTGTGTTCACTGCCCAGTAAAAATATCAGAACCACACTAAAGAAGGAAGGTTTCCTGTGCGTTGGCCTCTAATATGTTATGTTCCTTTATGATTGACTAAATTTAGAGATCAGTCGACCACTAAATTAGAGGAAATTTCAACTCAAAATGGGCCTTTTAACTTTAAATCAAATTCCATGTCATCATGTGTTAGCCAATGAAATTCCTTTAAATTTGAAATACCATATAGGTATTAAACATTTTTTTAATATAAATTTGGGGATAGGTATCATTAAAAAAACTACTTTTTTGTTTGTATTTTCGACATATCTCTCCGTGTTTTTACTCAAATTTCAATCGGGAGAGCTCGTTGGATGCGGAATTTAATTCTGCATCAAATGGGTACCCACTCGTCATACTTTTGATGGACCCCTCTACCCCACAAGCAAGAAATACCTGAAAAAACATGATGATGATGTCATCATCACATTTTTTCAGGTATTTCTTGTTTTGGGGGTAGCAGGGTCTATCAAAAGTATGCCGAGTGGGTACTCGTTGGTTGTGCAATTTAATTCCACATCCAATGAGCTCTCCCGATCGAAATTTGAGTAAAAACATGGGGAGATATGTCGAAAATACAAACAAAAAAGTAGCTTGTCGCTTTTATTCCTCCAAAATTAATAAATATTATTTTATTATTTTAACTATTTTTTTTTTTTTTTAGGAGGCCCATTTTGAGTTGAAATTTCCTCTAATGAGGGTCAAATTTCTCATCTCTATAAACTATTATATATAACAGCCTCTGTGTGAGAGCTCAGTTAGCTAGATCTAGAAAGTCAGAGAGTTAGGAAGAATTCATCGGGTTTTTCTTAAGCATTGTATTTCTATTCCACCATCTAAATAAAGAGTTGTATGTGTTATTGTTGAAGATTTTGTTTGAGTAGAAGTTATCCAGGCACCACCCCTGATTGCTAAGAGGGCCCCTCATCAACCAGAGGTTTTTTTTCTTGTTTATTTCTTTCATTTTCCTATTGTAGCTAGTTTAATTCATAGTCTGTTTTATTATTTCTGTAATGCAATTTGATTTTTGAATTAGATAGTTAACTACGCACATAGTTTGTTTTCATCTTTGTTTTCAGTAATTTCATTTCCATTTTATTGTTCAGTTTAATTGCAAGTTAGATAAAATAGATTGATGTTTATCAAGTTAAATAGATTCAGTTTTGTCTATTTCATTCATGTTTTAAATTATCAGTTTATGCAATTTACATTACAGTTTATTTATATGCAATGGTTTCTTTATGATTATGTTTATGAATTTTTTTAAGTTTATTTTACTGTTAGATTTTCTTAATAAGTGGGTTTATTTATTTCCTTTATGCATTAGAGTTACATTTGCATGACTTCAACTGAAGATTAGATCATTTAGGTTAGATTTTACCATTTTAACTATTCAGTCTATCTTTCGGACAACCTGTTCAGTATGTTATTCAGCTACCCCTTTCAAACCCAGAGTTTAGCCTGTCATTCAGCTCTTTTGTTTTAGTAGTGTTTTTTTATGTATTTTGAGACTATTTTTAGTTTTGTTTTGTTAATGTTTGAATTATGTTTTGACTGTAATATTTAGATAATAGTTTTGTCTAATACTAAAGTTATAGTTTAATTCTTTTAGGTTATTTATTAAAGTTTTATTATTTTCCTTATTCCTTTTTTCCTTGAATTTGTGTTAAGTTATTTTTGTTTCTTGAATATTATTTCTGATTTTGTTTTACTACTGTATTATTTTGTGTTTGTACTTTTTCAGATTGTTATGTCTGTTTGTATGTGAGATTTAGTGTCGTCCTTAGTATGTTTTTAGGTTGTCTCTTTAATGTTGTGTTATTGTTGAAAGAAATTTTAGGATAGAAACTAAACATATTTCTTTTATTAAGTTTTTTACTTGCTTCTTTTATCAAGTTTTCTTTATTAAGTTTTCTACTTGCTTTTTTTATTAAGTTTCCTAGTTGCTTATAAGTTAAGTCTTCCTTGTACCCTAGTTTCCCATTTTAAGAGTTAATTGTTGGTTGTATTTCAGTTTAAAGTTTATTATCAATTATTTAGTTTATTATTCTATCTCAGTTTAATTACTTTAATAATTTCATTTTTAGGAGTCTGACTCGGTTTTTCATTTTGAAATATCTTTTGATCTTTTATTTGTTAAGATATTTACACAACACCCTCTACCTTCACATATATTTGGTGTCAACTCTAATCTTACCAACCTTGGTTGATAATTAAAGAATAGGTGGATTAATTTAGACTATATAAGACACCCAAAACTTTTGGTGCCATTTCCAAGGAGTTGTTCTATAAGGTAAAGTAGAATTCTTTATGAAGTTTAGTGATAGGTTGGTAGCAGGGGAGCGGTAAGATGAGAGGTAAGAACCCATGAATTTGTTATAACAGGATCCCCCAAATCCAGCAACTGTAGTAGCATAGGTTTTATTTAGTTTAAAATTATTTCATGAGTATAATTATAGACCCTCAGGGTAGATCTGTTAAGTCCAGAAAAGTTATCAAAGTCCCTACTAGCTACCGTAGGGGACGTAATTCCCCAACTACTAACTCACGAGAAAGGTATCGAAAGACACCTATAGGAAGTAGTTCTACCATGAAATCTAAGGAGACTATGTTAGAAGATATTACTTGAGAAGACATAGAAGGAAAAGGAATCTTGGTAGAAGGTCCTAAGGACCTCGTTCCTGAGGAAGTTCAAGTGGATCATCCATTAGAAACCTCTAGCCCTCCACTAGTTTCAAATCCAATTAACACAACTTTTTCACTAGTAGGAGATCCAAATTTTGTTGAATATGTTGATCCTGCTCAAGTAAAATCTCTCTTTGGAACCTCCGTTGATCTAGTCATCTTGCAAATTGAAACTTCTATAGTAGAACCTACTATCCCTCTAGGATTCAATAAAAACAAGGTTTATCAGAGGAGGATCTCTCCTGAAAATGAATGTTGGGATCCTCCATTATCACCTCAAAATGATCCTCGTAAGTATATTTACATTAATAATCTAGCTTATATGGAGAGATGGGGATAAACCAAATATCATGATGAAGTTAGAAATGAAGAAGGAGAAGGGGAAAATCAAATTGAGGCTACCTTTGGGTTCCTTATCTTAGATACAATGTAGGATGTAACTATGAAAAACATCCCACATTCCTCCTTACCTACTTTCTATGGAAAAAGTAATCAGGAGCTAGACACATTCTTGTTCGAGTTCGATATCCTTTGTAGGAGATATACTTATCTAAAAAACTCTCACAAACTAAAACTCTTTCCTGCTACACTAAAATATTCCACCTTGGGATGGTTTATGGGATTAGGAGAATTCACTATCAGGACTTGGGATGATATGAAAACTTTATTTTTGCGAAAGTATCAATAATACTGCAAACCTAAGGACTCTTGACATTATATATTCAAGATACAACAAGTTGAATATGAGTGCTTGGAGGATTATCTTGAAAGGTTCATTTATACATTACATAAATCTAAATATAATGACCTTCAAGAAGATGTAGTACATACAATTTTCCTTAAGGGGATCTCTGAGGACTTGGTATAAAGTCTTAATCTCATGGCAGTTGGCGATATTTCTCATAAAAATTTTGCACATATCAATGAGATGTGTAATAATTATTCTAGGAGTAGGGGGGAAGTTGCAAAAAAAATTCGAGATCCTTTTAGTATAAATGTAAGAAAAAATGTTCCTAGTTTAGGTGGAGTTACAAGAGTAAAGTTAGGAAACCTATGGGAGAATCTTAATATTGATCTATTAGGAGCTATGGGTTCTCAACTAGATGTTTTACAAGCCAAGAAGAGGTAGGATGAAGAATGAGCAAAAAAGAGTATCTTTTATCCAAGATGTAGAACTAAACATCCCCAAAGAGAATGTTTGTTCAACAACATCTTTGTATGTCACATTTGTACAGAAGAGCATCCAACATATAATTTCCCATCCTTTCCTGGATTGCAAGCCATATATTAGAGTGGAGATGTAGATTAAACATCTAGGAGGCCTCCTAGGAAACCTAGAGACCAACTACCATAACCAAAATTTCCACCACAACCTCCACTCTATTATCCTCCATATCAACCACCTCAATAATGGAACAATTCAAGCTGGTAGAATTGGTCGCCTCAGTGCCCTCCTCCTTAATTTCCACAATAGCAATATTGGTCACTAGGATGGAGAGGATAACCATATCCTCAGCCAGAACCTGTCCCGGCACCTAATCATCCTTATCCTAAGAATCGAACAAACTTCTAGAAAAATTTTCCTAGATTTGTACCTCCAGTTCCTTTTATCACACAATAGCCTTGTCACTTTTAGAATGCAAATCCTCCTCGACCAACTTTATTACCTGCACAATCGATACCTAACCCTACTAATAAACCAACTCAAGATATTAACAACATTGAGTTGCAAACTCTTCCATCATACCTTATTTTGACTGTACCTATACATGAAATTCAATTACGATTGGGAAGAGTTGTGAATAATAAACCCAAGTCATCAGTCATCATTTAGGAATCAAATGAAGAAGAAGAAGATTCAAGTGAACCGCAAATGATGCTATTTTGGAGGATGTGAATATTCCAAAGGTTCTAGTACACACCCATCCTCCGCAAGAAACTATTCAGGAGCAAAGAATTCCTCCATTTCCTGAAAGTCTAGTAATAGAAAAACCTGTAGTTCATCTGGAGTATAACATTTTGAATGAATTAAAGAACATTTGTATTAAAATCCCTCTATTACAAGCTATCAGAGATATACCAATCTATAGTAAGGTAATAAAGGAGCTATGTATTAAATGCCTAGGAAATAAGTAGAAGGACCCTCTTACAATTCATGGTATAGGAGAAATTTCTAAATGTATGATAGGTCAGTCCCGAGTTGAAAAATATACAAATCTAGGAGCCCCAGTAGTGAGTGTAATTATAAACAACACCACCATAGAGAATACCTTAATCGATTTAGGATCCGCTATTAACATGATGACCACTGCAGTTTTAGAAGTTTTACAATTAGGACAATTTCTTTGACCTACTTCTTCCATCCTAGAACTAGTATACGGCACCACGGTAAAACCCGCTGGAGTCCTAGATGAAATTGTTTTATCAGTAGCTCCATGGGAATACTTTGTCAAATTTATGGTCATAGAATTAAAGGATCCTTATAAAGGACATCCTATTGTCTTGGGAATACCCTAGTTAGCTACTAAAAATGCTTTTATAGGATGTAGGGATGAAGAGATGACTATTTCCAAAGGGTTTTCCACACAAAGACTTATTTTATACCCTCCAACACAACCAATAACGAAAAAATCATGGTGGTTAAATTGTTCATTTGGAGATGAAGACTTTGATGATCTCTCCCTTCCTAGTGATTTCTCTTGGGCACTTCAGGAGCATACCACTGAAAATGTATTAAACCAGTTTGTTTCTTTGACAACCTGTACATATTTCCCTTAGTCCTTTGCTCAATTCAATCATATTTTCAGAGATAAGTTTCAAGAGAATATGGCTCTTTCTATGTTTACGAAAACACCTTGTGTTTCCATGATTGATGAACATATAGGACCATATACCATACCTTGTGAGGTTGGCCCTAACAAATTTTTACATATAAATGTGGGATTAAGTGAAAACCAACAAGCACAACTGCTTAAAGTTCTTAATAAATAAGTTGGAGCATTTTCATGGGAGTACACCGATATGAAGGGTATACACCCCAAGACCTGTATTCACCATATTTATATGGATCCAAGCATGTCACCTATAAGGAATCCAAATAGGAGGATGAATCCTGCTCTAAAATATATAGTAAAAGAATAATTAAAAAAACTCCTCACTGCTGGTTTCATCTATCCTATCTCTGATAGTAAATGGGTATCTCCTTTAGTAGTATTCCCAAATAAAGTCATATGGAAATGGCGTATTTGTGTTGATTTTAGAGAGATAAATAAATCTACACTTAAATACTACTTTCCTTTACCTTTTATCAATCAAGTATTAAATACTCTTTCAGGTAAACAATATTTTTCCTTTCTCGATGGGTATAGTGGTTAAAACTAGATTTTAATAGCACCGAAAGATAAAGAAAAAACCACTTTTACATGCCCTTAGGGAACATACGTTTATCGAGTTTTTACATTTGGATTATGTAATGCACCTTCCACTTTCCAGCGATCAGTCTTAGGAATCTTTTTTGATCTTATACATGACTGTGTCGAGGTTTACATGGATGACTTTATGGCCTATAGTAATACTTTTCAAGAAGCCCTTGACAACCTTGAGAAGGTCTTGATCCGATGTCAAGAAATGAATTCATCCCTTAGTCACAAGAAATGTAAAATTTTACTAATAGAAGGTGTAATTTTAGGACACCATGTTTCTTTCCAAGGAATCAAGGTAGATGCTACGAAGATCAAAGTAATTTTTGGCCTTCCCTCTCCCAAAAAATAGAAAGAGGTAAGAATATTTATTGGTCATGCAGGCTATTACCGTCGTTTTATTGAAAATTTCACTAAAATAGATTCACCAATGTTTAAGTTGCTTACAAAGGACTCAGAATTCCAGTGGACAGAATCTTGTCAAAATGATTTTGAAATCCTAAAAGCTAAACTATCGGTGGAACCAATAATTAGGGGTCCCGATTGATCCCTTCCTTTTCACATATCTACCGATGCCTCTAATATGGCCATATGAGGATTCCTCGACCAACAAGAAGGATAAGCACCTTATGCCATCTATTTTATTAGTAAAAAATTGACCCCTGCCGAATTAAATTATACTGTTATTGAAAAAGAATTTTTGGCAGTAGTTTATTCTATTAATAAATTTTGTCATTATATCACAGGTTATTATTTTTTTGTGCATACTGATCACTCCTCCATTATATTTCTAATGAATAAACCAATTACCAATGGTAGAGTGACCCGGTGGCTTCTTTTATTGCAATAATTTAACATTACCGTCATTGACTGACATGGTAAAGAAAATCTTGTAGCAGATTTCCTTTCCCATATTCAACATGAAGACGGTACTAAACTAGTGGATGACAATTTCCCTGATGAACATCTATTTGTTGTATCTATTCAAACCCCTAGGTTTTCATATATTGCAAATTATTTAGCAACTGGGAAAATACCAAACCATTTGTCCCCACATGAGAAGCGTCGTATTATAGTTCAAAGTTCTAATTATTCTTGGGTTGATAATGATATCTTCGACACTGGTCCCAATATTATTATTCGATGATGTGTGCGGGAGGATGAAATGATAGACATCCTCCATGCATGCCATGATGGACCATGTGGAGGACATTTTTCTGATAAGAGGACGGCATATAAAGTCTTACATTATGGTTATTATTGGCCTAGCATTTTTAAGGATGCTGCCAAATATGTTAAAGGATGTGATGTTTCCAAAGAATGGGTAGACCTACGTCATCTGATCAAATGCATTTACAACCCCAAGTTGTGATTGATCCTTTTCAAAAATGGGATCTTGATTTTGTAGGACCAACTTCTCCCGTGTCTCGTAAAAATAAATATATCTTAGTTTGTATGGACTATGTCACCACATGGGTAGAAGTTGAAGCTTTATTCAGAGCCATAGAGAAATCGGTGGTAGAATTCACATATGAAGAGATATTCACTCGGCTTGGTGTACCTAGAGAAATTCTCATAGATCAAGGTACTTAGTTTAATTCTAAATTAATGAAAGAACTTACTACGAAATATAGCATCTGACATTTCAAATTTTCACCTTATCACCCTTACGAAAATGGTCAGGTAGAACCAACTAATAAAGTATTAGAATCCATTTTAAATAATATTAGAAGCCATTTTAACTAAGACCATTCACTTACATCATCAGGATTGGGCAGATAGACTCCCAGAGGCTTTATGGGCCTATAGGATAACATGGAGAAACAATGCCAGACATACCCCCTATGAGTTATTGTATGGAAAACAAGTCCTTTTACCTATTGAATTTCAAAATAAAAATTTTCATATGGCAACACAATTAGGTATAAATTTGGATGAAGCATAGAAAAAACAAATATTACAAATTAATGAGTTAGATGAAATTGGACAAGATGCACTACAAAGAACAATGTTAATATAGAATCAATGAAAAACATGGCATGATAAATTTATTAAGCAAATGCAGTTTAATATTGGAGATAGGGCACTACTATTTGATTCACAGTTTAAAATTTTTAAAGGAAAATTAACTACCCATTGGATGGGTCCATATGAAGTAGTTATAGCTTTTGAAAAGGGATCAGTAAGAATTAAAACAATCGATGGCTCAGAAGTTTCCTTTGTAGTAAACGGACATAGACTTAGGCTCTATTACCAACCGACATCTAAACAGGATTTTATACAGAATGTTTTTCAGCAAAATGAAATGGAATTAGTTGAAGGGGAAGTTATTCCTCCTCCTCTTGATCCTTAAAAAAAATATTTTGGGTTATTATCACTTGTATATATGTAAATATGTGCTTGTTGCTTTGAATAAATAAGAGTCACTTCTAATAGGTTGTTTACACAACAATCTTTTGCTTTTATTTATTTATGAATAAATTGAATCATCTAACAAGTGGTTTTGCAGTTTGATTACAAGTAAATTATCTCTATGAGAAGCTAACGGAATATTACATTGGACAAGGAAAGTATGCTGAAATACTCATTAGGTATTTTAACTTTTTTCAGGTACTTTTGAAATTTGTAGCTTATATTGATAAAAAAAAATTATGTAAATCCTTTGTATATCATACTTAACCAGTTCTTCTATGATTCATATAGTTTTTGGTATTTTGATTCAGACATGTATATTTCTGATCTATTCTTTTAAACAGTTGCTTGATAAGACCCACTTTCATTATTATATCTTTCGAAGCCTTATTTTTCACCTATGGATTACTAGTTCTTCCTATACTTGTTATCAAAACTTGTCTCTTGAGTATTTTTGTGATAACTCGATAGTAAGTCGAATTTTTGTCTCTGGGGAGCATTACGTTTATTTTATAAAGAAGAAGGAATGTTAGGTTAAAGAACAAATTTCAGTTATTTTCTTTTGACATGTTTTATGAGTCTATCCATTATGAAATTACTTATAACTTTATTCTGAAAAAAATTGAATTATGTGTTTAGAAGGACTTAACACACTCTAGTACCAATCGAATTCCATATATTTAATATCATTATACTAGGAAAACCCGTCGGGGTACTGAACAGGCCTGCTGGCAGTGGGTCAATGATAAGTAAAAACCTTACAACAAGAAACTCGATAAATGCAAGTAAACTCATCGGGGTACAAAACAGGATCATTAGCAGCGGGGCTATGCTTGCATGGTACCAAGATAAACCCATCGGGGTACTGAATAGGCCTGTTGGCAATGGGCCAATATCTGGTAATGAGATCTGGTTAATACACCACTATGTACATAGCTCGTAAAATAGTGATAATATATGAAAAAAAATTCAAAGAAAAAAATATGTCATGGCCAATTGTTTATAATTTCATTTGAGAATGGCTCTAAGTTGATGTTTCCCCAGCCATCTAATTCTGCATATACGTAATATATCATTATCATAGAAATGGGACCCATATTTATAAATCTCCCACACTCTGGGGTACACTTAAAATATTTTATGATGAGAAGATATCTTTACAATAAGGCATGGATGGCTAGTTTTTCCTATGGTATTATTTTGATTATAATATTCTCATTTATGTGGTCTTTCTAAGCACTGTTTTATTTTTTTCATGAATATACATCTCTGAACCATTTCCATTTATTAGTTAGTTTTTCTTAAAAATAATTAACAACACGCTATCACTCTTTCTATTTTTCTGGAACAATTGATTCTTCTCTCTATATGGCTTGAGGACACGCCATATCTTTGGTTTGGGGGAAGATGGATTTGAAAAATGAGATTATTTTTAATCTATTTATCTCTAACAAATGATAAGTATTTTAAGGAATGTAAACAGTGGAATTTAGTTATGGCTTGAAGCATATTTTTACAGCAAAATTCAGTATGGAAGACCATATGGACGATTGAATGAAGGCAAATGAAATATCAAATAGCAATCTGAGTAAATATGATAATACTATAACACTCATGATTAAAATTGCTAACTAAATTTTGTTTTTGGGTAAATAGTTTTTACTTCCATTTCACTGTTAATAATCCTATCCTCTTACCCAGTCATGCATGAAAATGATCATTCTTTTTGTTATTTAAAATGCAATTTATGTTTCTATGTTACATTTTCAACCTACCCAAAGTTTTAATTTGGACATGATTGAATTAATTTTAAACTTTATAAATGATAAAAATATTTTGAACCTGAGAACTATTAAATTAAGAATGTTGAAAAACCCAATAAAGTTAATTTTAACTTTGATACAATGTGTGACATGAAATATACGTTATTTTTAAATTAGAGGTTAAAAGAGTGAAGTTTAAATTACCTTCTTCATCTGCCAAGTTGAAGGAAGCCGCTAGTTTCCTTCTTAAATTGTTTTTCTTTTTTTTCCTCAGTGGGACCTAGCATTTCTCTGGTTTGGGGGAATGTTGATCCTAGATTTGTTGTCATTTTTGGTAGTTAAATTACTCATTTAAACATATGTTTTATTATCTTTTGTATATTTTATGTCACACATATCACTATTTAGCTCACGTATGTATGAATTTAAGGTTTATATGAAATCTTTTTGTTGTTATCATTTTTATGGTTTTTAATTAAAAATAACATTATTCAAGTGCATTTGATGTATTAACTGATTTATATATTTGTTTACATATTTTATAATCTTTTTTGGCTAAATTAATAAACAAAACTCATCCATCCTTCCTTTTGCATAGCATGTCCAGCTCAACATCCAGCTTGTCATCAAGTCCGTTGCATGAAACTTGCTGGTGGTTTTACATATGTTGAAATGTGTTGTTGTATACTGCATCCCTAAAGTGCACCAGCATACATACACTATGTTTTCCCTAGATAAATGCCTAGTGTATCCATCTCACGGCCCAGCTTTTCGTTCAGCTCTACATCTAGATCGCCCATTAGACTTTGCGCTACTAAGAATTAATTCTGGGTATTTAAAATGTGAAACAGTTGCGAACAAACTATTATCCACACGTCTAGGTGATGAAGCTGTATTCTAGATAGTTGCTATCCTGCATTCTCTTTCGATCTCCAGCACATCAATAATCCACACATTGGATTGATGCATTCAACTCAGACTCTAGAATATTCGCCACTATGCTCTCCTATGATTTCCATCAGACCATATGTTGCGATAAGAAAGGAGTCTGTGCACCACATATGAAGATTGTTCACACTTAAGAGGAGTCTATGTGTTCACTTCCCAGTAAAAAGATCAGAACCGTGCTGAAGAAGGAAGGTTTCCTGCGTGTTGGCCTCTAATATGTTATGTGCCTTTATGATTGACTAGATTTAGAGAGGAGCCGACCACTAAAGGGTTGAATTGATCATCTCAATAAACTATTATATAAACCACTTATACTATGAAACGAGAACTTTATACTAAGAATGAGAACTCTAGCCATACAAATGATGTTTTTTACATAAAAAACAACAAAAACACCCTCCAAATAGAAAAGTGTTGATACTAGTATACATGTTTTTTTTTTTCGGAGTAAAAAATAGAGCCATGGCCTAAACATCCCATACTGTTGTTTACAAAAACTTTAAAATCAACCCCTAAATTGGAAATAGATTTTTTTCGTCAAGAGATAAATTACAACTTTTTAAAAACTTGCATATTAAACAAAAGAAAAATATTCCATCAATATTTCACCACTCTAACCATATAAAATCAAAGAAATTATGATGCGATTCATAATGAATCATATATTAGACCATACAAAAATAAATGATTCATGTATAAATATTAAAAAACTCCTTTAGAGTTTGAATTGCAAACATCATACTAATAAAAACATCTAAAATGTTCCATGTGAAATTATTCAAATTCATCCATGGATTGTAACACTCCATTGAATCTATATTTTCTTCAGAGGAAGGTCTCGATATAATTTATAAAAAGAACCCCTAATCCCCTAATACACTCCACACATTCTTTTTATTCCTCCTAATCATGATCTTTTGCAATTGTATCCCATTCTTCATAAGAAGTCACGTGAGACATATAATCACATTAAAAAAAATATTTGGTACAATTATAATTGTCTTTGTCTACAATTTTTTATCGAAATGGCATCCCATATAAGTCTTAGGACATGTGAGTTCTTGTTTCTTTTCTGTAAAGTTATATCATTTAATAAGGTCCCTAACCATTATACTACATGCTTCATTGTATTTCTATATTTAAATAATTCTTATAGTAAATGGTATGGAAGTAAAACTATTAATTGAATTTTTTTTTGTGGTTTGAAGGTCAGTTATTTTCCCATATGAAATTTACAGTTTTGTTGATGCGAAATGGATCACATAAGATCACAAAAAATCCATTGCAAGAATTGAAGCCAACCAAGGCTATTGAGATCATAAGAAATCCATTATGTGTTTCCAGTTTCTTCTCTGTGGATGAGGAACAATAGTGCTGTTTCCCCATGGCGAAGTGCGCTCAGTTTAAATAACCAGAATAGATCCAGAGCTGTTGATCCGCTGCCACGTCAATATTAACACCTGTGAGACTCATAGAACCATGCCTATGCGGCCTTCTCTTAAAGCCAAAATGAATCTCTTAGTAGATATTAATTATCATTTGGAAGAACCACCCCACTAGTAATAGAAGTTGAAGACCAAATGAGGATAATACCAGTTACGAAGCCTTGAAGTAAGTGAAACACCGAATGCTTAGTAGTTACTCTTTCACGTCTTTACTGTGAACCCTGCTTAGTTATATGCATGTTGTTACTCAACCCTTATGGAATAGATGCATTTCTTTTATGTCTCAATATGGTTTTCGGGCGGGTTATGAGAGGCACATTATATATGATGCTATGGCAATAAAATACTTGTTGGTTGGTGAAACTTGAATATTGGAAAGACTTGGTCAGAAATTTACCTCGAAAGGCCAGTGAACGATAAGCCAGTAACAACCAGTAAATAACGATAAGCCGTAACGATCATTCAGTGACTCATGGAATCAACTCAAAGCCATCCAATCAAACTCCAACCCCAGCTTTCCTAGTCCCGAAGGGGTGAAAGTAGAGAAAAACAAGCCATGGGAAATAGTAGTACCCACTAAGCGATTCATTCAGTAAAAAGATCATTTTGAGTCTCAGCAATTCTAATTTTTCTTATCAAATAAGCGGTTTCTCTCTTGCAAGTAACTCTCAAGAATCAAAAGCTAACCTAAGGAAGAGGTTTCATGGTATCACGTGAATCCAATATTTTCATTATAGAATTTTTTTTATGGCTTTGTGTAGTGAACATTTAGGTGCACTGAACATGCTAAAGTGTAGGGCTACTTTGCCACTTGGTGGATACTTGAATCAACTTCCATAATTGATGACTGATCTAGCTACTCAACTGCGCTATTCAAATGTTGTGCTACACATTGTTGGGTTTGGTTACTCTGCTTGGGCTCTCGGTTACAGAAAACCGCCACATTCAAATTATTGAATACTAAAATTGCTGGGGTCAAATCCTTACCTATCAGACCTATTAAAATGATTTTTATCTTTCCTTAACTATACTCTTATCAGAAAAACCTGTTTCAAGATGTGCCCATAATAAAAGGTTCTAGAGTGTTTAATTCATAGTAGAGGATCGGTTCCAAAAAATCCAAGAAGGAATTGGAACCAGGCATATCAACCTAACATTAACACTGTACATGCAGTATTGATCCTAACCGATGTGTGACCTTTTGCTTGACTGGAAAATGGGAGGAGTGGCGCACGGAGCGGAGCTCTGCTCTTGGGGTTCCAAAGCACCACCCTTCATGAGCGGCACGATTCTCAGAATTACGCCGCTCGTGAAGGGTGGCGCTTTGTCACCCCAAGAGCGGAGCTCGGCTCCGTGCGCCACTTTTCTTATTTTACTTTTGCTATGGAAATGGATTAGCAAATAAATTTGTTCTCGTTGTTGGTTTTAAATAATGTTGAATGCACTTAAATTCTTAGAATATCCACTTTAATGTTTTACATCAACAAAAAAATTTATTTTTTTAAATTGTTTTATTACGTTACACGATTCTAACAAATAGGAAGGAGTTTGTTCTAAAACTTAGGAAGGATTGGGGAGACTTTGAATAATTTTCCCCCAAAACCAAGCCAAAGCATTATGTTCAAAATCAATGATCGAGGAAATGGATGACAATGAAACTTGGAAGGCATTGCATTGTGTAGAAATGTAAGCTCCTATGAAATGGAAATGGATGCCAATGAAACTTGGAAGGCATTACGTTGTGTAACAATGGAAGTTTCTTTAGGGAAAATCCTAGGATAATTTTTAGTTTCAAATTTTGTCATCACTCTTATGTGTGTAGTTATCAAAAGTACATTGTTTACTAAATAATTTTGAAAAACCTGGATTGATGATTTATTACAAAGGATATTCTCTTAGCTAAGGTTCTTTCTCAATGACCATATTCCTTGGTGGTCACTACTATTACATTTCAATATATTAGCTAAAATTATTTGGTAAAGTGTAAAACACTTCTATAGGGATGGCATCTAGAAGAATTTCGATTTGTTTGACGCTCAAGTCAGAGATTGGATGCCCTATGCAAACATGAAAGAAGAATTAAAGTGTTCTATCTCTAAATTAAATTGACCTTGACATTTTCAACCTTAATCCATATGGAATCTCTTCATTAAATCCAAAAGGTGATTTTCATTTAGTCTCTAATGTTAAATATTTAGCTTTGAGCCATAAGGTACACCACCAAAGAGTTCCTCAACCTAAGTGTATGATTTGTAGAAGGAAATAAAGAAACTTATCTTTCAGTTTTGTGGTTATGTAGTGAAATTCTCCTCTCCATTGTTTCCTAGAAAGTTTCCATCTTTCGAGAAAAACTCCCTTAGTATTTTTGAGTGCAAGTTGGTACCTAAACAATTTCCCTCTAGGACAAACTTCCTTGGGATTTTCTAAGCAACTTGTTAGAAAGTTTAACTAGATTGATGGACCACTAACTTTTGCTAATTTATATGTATGTATTTTAAAAATATTGAAATGAAAATGACACATTTGTGCTTATTATCCCTAAACCAATGTGAACCCTTATGGGTAGTGGTATTTACATAATAAAGTCAGCCCTATAATGAAGCTAATGAATACAAGTTAAAGTTGAGCCTACAAACACTTCTGAATATATGTGAGTCCTTAAGGTATTGAGAGAGGAGCTCCATACAACTTGAGTATTGGTGAGGAGATCCATGCATTGTGAGTAGAGAGATAGTTTCAAACACTCTTGCTTGATCTCTCCATTGTCACATATTTCATTATCTACTATGGCATAGAGATAGAACTATTCGGGAGAAAAAAAAATTATCATCATTGGTCTCTTTGAGTGACAAGCTTTCGACCTTAGCTCTGGTTAGATTTTCCATATTGCTCGATAGTTGTTCTCGAGCTTCAATAGGAATGCACTTACACATATCTATTCCAACATATGCAAATGTGGGTTTTTGTTTGGTAGAGGGTGCATTAGAGAGCCACTACTAGAGGTGCAATTTTTATGCAAAAGGTGGGTTGTTGTTTGGTAGAGGGTGCATTAGAGAGCCTCTATTGAAGGTGCAATTGTTTAGTAGCTATTTAGTGGTTGAGGTATATAAAAAATATCTATTCAAATTCCATTTTTGTTGATAGAAATACATTCAAATTTTTAATATACCCTTGCTGCATGGTATAATCTTAACAATATATGTTTATTATTTCAATAATTCTAACTAAAAAAATAGTCCAAAATCTGCATCTAAATTCAACAAAAAAGTAATCCAAAACATGTAACTAAATTTAGTATGGTTGGTATCTAGGTAGTCTTTTGGTATCCAAGTACTCTGTTGGAGGCAAATACATAAATCCCAGGGGTTCATGGTAAAGTTAGAATGGCATCATCATTCAATTGCAAACATTCTAAAAAATCTTAAATTGTCCATAGTTTGAGGTACAAGATCATGAAATTTTCACTCAATAGATTCATTTAGTTATAAATTGGGAGGAAAACATCATTTTAGACTTTAGATTTAACACCTTAAGATATAATTCCATATAAAACATCATTATTTTCGTTTAATAATCACCCAAAGTAGAAAAATAATAGCTCTAAGAAACCTACATAAAAAAGCATTACTAGTATGACTGTTTCAGCCAACACAATACATAGTCACATAGTTTTAGCCAACATAATACATGGGATTAGGCAGTTTAAATGTTCGATATCCTACAGGATCTCCTGTGATATCACTCCATTGATCTCCCATATTTCCCGAATTCGATACCCATCCTTCTCCAATTGAGTTATTTTTGTGACCTTCAAGTCCCTTACTCTGCTAGCTTTGTCATCTGGTTCTCTGAAGAGCCCCAACAATGGAGATCATCAATATTTAAATAATGGAATACTCATTGCAATAAAGTATAATCTGAAGAATAATTCATTTTTGAGTATGCATTAATATTCAATTTGGAATGAAAAATTAACGTACCTCATTCGCAAACCTGACCAGTCCTGGTAGCCTGCAAGCAACAGGTTGTCTGTTGTCATGTCCCGAGACACGTATCTCCTTCCTGTGATGAATAAAATACTAAATCCCATTTCTCTGAGCTCATTTTAAATGGAGAGAGTTTCATTTATTGCAGTTGTATTTTCCTCCTCCATAATCCACATGGAGAATTTGGTACCATTGTAAGAAACTCCTCTGCAAGTGTGTCCATAGGTTTTAAGCAAAGTTGTGGTCAAGTGGATTTAATATAAAGAGTATTAAGGAAGTGAGCCTAATGGTTAAGAATAATTGTTATCTTTTTATAGGTCACACTTTTAAAAACAACAGGGGTAGGGTTTCTCATTGACCTATTGTGACAAGACTCAAAGGTAGGAAACCCTTGGAATAGACACTCACCCAAATACCACCTATTGTGACAAGACTCAAAGATAGGCAACCCTTGGAAGAGACTCACCCAAATAGGTCTAAGCCTTAAACCTAAATCTAATTCATAAAAATACCATTCACACAACCAAAAACATAATCACCTCCAACAAAAATTGATTGATCAGCAAATGTGATTTCAGATAATGAAATTACTGAGATGAAATTTGACATTACCCAAATTCATTTTCTTCGTAGTACCCAATATTGGAGAGAGTGGTCTCATCAATGTTGAAAATCCAGGCGTCCTTCCCATCCCCAATAGCCTTTACTTTGTTGTTGTGAAGATAGTGATTAGCTAAGTTTACAGTGAATCGCAAGTCCTCCTGGTATTGGCCCCCTAACATATAAGAACCCACGTAATCCACACATTGTGCAGGGACATTACTCAATTCGCCTGAATTATTGAGCTCCAAATTCAACCTCCAGCTCTCACACCATGACCCCAGGTTCCTTCTTGGAGGGATGTAATACCAACACATGAAGAAAAGGATGGCAATAATGACCTTGCTGATCATGAGTTTAATAACAAAAAATACGCACCAGTTGCAATTGCAGATCAGAAATGTAGAGCTGCTGACTGGTTTTTATATGAGTAGACAGTATGGGAAAGTGTCGAATCAATTCCTTTCTTCGGATCATGGGAGGAATGGTGCACGGAGCAGAGCTCCACTCTTGGGGTGCCAAAGCGCCACCCTTCACGAGCGGTGCGATTCTCAGAATCGCGCCGCTCGTGAAGGATGGATCTTTGGCACCCTAAGAGCGGAGCTCCTCTCTGTGTGTGACTTCTCAGTTGCAATTGCAGATCGAAAATGCGGAACTACTGACTGGTTTTTATATGAGTAGACAGTACGGAAAAGTGTCGAATCAATTCCTTGCTTTGGATCATGGGAGGACTGGCGCACGGAGCGGAGGTCCGCTCTTAGGGTGCCAAAGCACCACCCTTCACGAGTGGCACGATTCTCAGAATCGCGCCGCTCGTGAAGGGTGGCGCTTTGGCACCCCAAGAGCTGAGCTCCGCTCCGTGCGCCACTTATCTTATTTTACTTTTGCTATGGAAATGGATTAGCAAATAAATTCGTTCTCGTTGTTGTTGATTACTGTTTATTTGTTTATTCTTTCAAATCATCCATTCTAAACACACAGTGGCTCAACCACTCCAACAGATCGGATTTCTATCAATGGCGGCTTAGCCATTCGAACTAATTGGATTTCCATCTATGCTGATTCTGTTTATGGGCTAAAGCAATCCTAACGGATTTTTGTTAATGCTAGTTCTGTCCATATGGGAGGGCCATGACATTTCTTTTGTATGATTTTTTCTTTATTCTCTAGTTCCCAGAGAGATAAATTTCCATTGTAATTTATTAGAGTTAGACAGAGATCAGTTCCATTAGAATTTATCAGAGTTAGAATAGAATGGAGAAATACGTTATAACAAAGAAGCTCTGTATCTTCTTTCCAACTCAGATTATTTATCTAGCGTACAGGTACAAAATTCTCTATCTCTGATATATATATATATATATATATATATATATAAGTCTCATCTAACAACTTGGAAACTTTGAATTTTTTTTAACTCTCAGATGAGTTTAGGCACATGCTACATGAATAGTTTTTTGAATTCTAAATTAATTAATTATCCAAAAGGGTAAAAATGATATGGGTATACACAAAATAATATAAAATAACCATATCATCACAAATATATATACATAATAATTCATAAATAGTGTTGGTTATATTATTTAATTAATATGGAATTATAGATAATGAGTAATATTTTGCGCCACTTCTCCCTTCTCATAATTGACGATTGAGCTAGCTACTCAACTGCGCTATTCATATGCTGCGCTACACACTGTTGGGTTTGGTTACTCCGCTTGGGCTCCCGGTTATAGAAAACCACCGCATTCACATTATTGAATACTAAAATTGCTGGGGTCAAATCCTTACCTTTCAGACCTATTAAAATGATTTTTATCTTTACTTAACTATACTCTTATCGGAAAAACCTATTTCAAGATGTGCCCGTAATAAAAGGTTTGAGAGTGTTTAATTGATAGTAGAGGATCGGTTCCAAAAGATCCAAGAAGGAATTGGAACCAGGCATATCAACCTAACATTAACACTGTACATGGAGTACTGCTCCTAGCTGATGTGTGACCTTTTGCTTGACTGGAAAATGGGAGGAGTTGCGCACGGAGCGGAGCTCCGCTCTATGCGCCACTTCTCCCTTCCCCTTAATCACAATTTCGTAAGTGATGACGTCGATAAATATTTTGTAAGGTATGACGAGTTAAATATTTGAATATTTCAAAGTGGTAAATAGAATCTGAGGTCAACTTTCACTTCGGACGACCTAGCACTTTAAAAATTTAGTAAACCAATAATATTGCCACATGGAGGTGATAACATTTTTTCATTTTGAAAGGGGCATTTTTTGCTCTGGGTTTTCAGGTTTTTATTTATATCATATGTGGTACATTTTTTTCATTCTGACATTTTTAAGGTCATGTTATGGGGTGGCATATTTTTTTTTATATGATATGTCGCTACATGGTTGGGCTCTTATCCATATGATGGATATATTTTTTATGTCATTTTAAATAGAGAGAGGGGTTTGTTATGATAGTGAAATATTGTTATCTTAAAATTAATGTATTTTAAGTTATATGATGTGATATTTATTTTTTTAATATTTTCATTTCATCTTTTCTGAAGATTATAACGGTGAATATTTTTGATATCATGTTTCGTGACATTTATGGTGGTTAATATTTTTGATATCATTTTTTTGTGACATTTATGGTTTGTTATTATCTAATTTTAAGATTTTGTTATATAATAATTATTTTTAAATGGTGTAATTTAATATTTTTGTTATTGGATATATGTTATAAATATTTCAAATTGAAAGTGTTTTCAACCTAGAGACTAGCATTGATGAAATGTTTTTTTTTTAAATTTTGGAGACAATTACAAATTTGGCAAAATTCAAGCTTAACTAATTATGACTCTAGAGGGTTCCAATTTTCACCAAATGGTCCCAAATTTGAAATGTAACAATATGGTGAGTCTTGTAACACCACAATATGGTATATGGACACTTTGTATCAGACTTTATACCTCTGAAAACTTGTTTTGGGTTAAGGTGAAACAATACAATTTTACTAGGAAATTGTGTTCAAATCACCCAAGGGTGATGGTCGAACTAGCTCTCCAAATCAGGTACGACCCTCCCAAATTCTAGAACAAAGTATGGGAATGAGTATCAGACATCAATGAATGTCCTTGATCATGTTTCTTAATTTTTTTAAAATGGATTATGATCTGCAACATTTGTAAGGTAACTTTCATAGGAATTGCCTAAGGGAAATTGCATTAATAGCTAGACTTTGACATAGGAAAGGTAAAATATATGGTTCTAAGAGTAATATGGAACATGGTGGTAATATATGGAATACAAATTCCTTCCCAAAAAGCATAAAAATCAAAGGAATAAATTCCATATCCATTGATAATGATCCACTACAATGCAATTGCATAAAGAAAAAAAATAATGCTATTCAAGTTCTTCCACATGAATTACAAGAAGTTGGTTTGAAAAAATGAGAGTTTAGTGAAAAACTTGTGGCCAAGATGTCAAAAGAGACTCAACCCCCATTATGAGGGATGTTTGGAAAGAAGCACTTCAGGCATCTTGCAGACATAGAAGAGTCAATGAAAGAGAACATTGATGTCTCTGAGAAAAGCCAAGCTCCATAAAATTCCAAATTTTGATGAAGAATTTAGCCTACATGATATTGTTGATTAGTTTAATGTCTTGAATAAAATGTTATATTTGACAAATTTTTGATAAGGTATATTCGTACTGTTTTTACTTTCGGACTTTGTTTTAGAAATAAAATCTCTATATATATTGTTTTTAATATGATATTTAAAAATATATGGTATTTTTTTTTGTGAATTTATGTGAATCTTAATATTTAGGAATATAGTATGAAATAGTATCATTTTATACAAAAAATATATGAAAATATATTGAAAATGGTTGTAAATGTCTTTATTTTATAGAATTTCTTAGAATTTTGTCAATAAAAAAGTCTTATTTGGCCTATAAAAATGTCTTATTTTAAAGAAAAATTGCAATATATATATATATGTGTGTGTGTGTGTGTGTGTGTTTTTCATTATAACTTGCTTCTAAATGTATGGTATTTTGTTAAATTTCTAAAACACACACTTGAAAATAAAAATTAATAATTCTTTTATGATGAAGATGATTCAAAGGCCAAAAAAATGCCTTAAAATGAAAATGTGTGATACTGGTATCAACCCTTTTTTAAATGGAGGTAAAATTAGCTACTAAAATTAGGAGAGAGAAAAACGAGAACTGTGTCGAGTTCTCATTTCATAGTATAAGTGGCTTATATAGAAGCTTCTGTCCAAGAGCTCAGTTAGTTGGAGCTAGAAAGTCACAGAGTTAGGAAGAATTGATCAAGTTGTTCTTAAGCACTGTATTTCTATTCCACCATCTGAATAAAGAGATGTATGTGTTCTTGTTGAAGATTGTGTTTGAGTAGAAGTTAGTGAGGCACCACCCTTGATTTCTAAGAGGGCACCACATAAACCAAAGGTTTCTTTTCTTGTTTATTTCTTTCATTTTCTTGTTGTAGCTAGTTTAATTCACAATATGTTTTATTATGTCTGTAATGCAATTTGATTTCTGAATTAGATAGTTAACTGGATGCAGGGTTTGTTTTCATCTTTGTTTTCAGTCATTTCATTTCCAGTTTATTGTTCAATTTATTTGAAAGTTAGATAAAATAGATTTTTGTTTATCAAGTTAAATAGATTCAGTTCTGTCTATTTCATTTCTATTTTAAATTATCAGTTTATGCAATTTACATTCTAGTTTATTAATATGCAATGGTTTCTTTATGCTTATTTTTATGAATTTGATTAAGTTTATTTTACTGTTAGATTTGCTTAATAAGTAGGTTTATTTATTGCCTTTGTGCATTAGAGTTACATCTGCATGACTTCAACTGAAGATTAGCTCATTTAGGTTACTTTTTACCATTTGAACTGTGCAGACTTTCATTCAGACAACCTGTTTAGTTTGTTATTCAACCACCCCTTTCAGACCCATAGTTCAGTCTATCATTTACCCCTTAGTTCTATTTTTAGTGTTTTTTTATGTATTTTGAGACTGTTTTTAGTTTTGTTTTGTTAATTTATGAATTATGTTTTGACTTTAATATTTAGAATATTTAGATAACATTTTTTTTTAACATTAAAGTTAAAGTTTAATTGTTTTAGGTTATTTATTAAAGTTTTATTATTTTCCTTATTCCTTTTATCCTTGAATGTGTGTTAAGTTATTTTTGTTTCTTGATTATTTCTGATTTTGTTTTATTGTTGTATTATTTTGTGTTTATGCTTTTTTGGATTGATTTATTTGTTTATATGTGAGATTTAGTGTTGTCCTTAGTATGTTTTTAGGTTGTCTCTTTTATGGTGTGTTATTGTTGAAAGATCTTGTAGGAAAGAACCTAAATATATTTCTTTTATTAAGTTTTCTAGTTGCTTATAAGTTAAATCTTCCTTATAACCTAGTTTCCCATTTGAATAGTTAATAGTTGGTTGTATTTCAGTTTAAAGTTTATTATCAATAATTTATTTTATTATTCTGTCTCATTTTAATTACTTTAATAATTGCATCTTTAGGAGTTTGACTCAGTTTTTCATTTTGAAAGATATTTTGATCTTTTGTTTGTTAAGATATTTACGCGACACCCTGTACCTTCGCATATATTTTGTGTCAACTCTAAGCTTACCAACCCCAATTGATAATTAAAGAATAGGTGGATTAATTTAGACATTATAAGACACCCAACAGAATGGTATGACGATATTAAAGTCTATCTTACTCATGAGTATGTCCCTCCAACCCTCGACATCAAAAAGCATAGGACATTGAGACTAAAAGAAACCCCTTACAAATTTATGGATAATGTGTTGTTCTGCAAAAATTAAGATGGTGTCTTTTTGAGGTGCCTTGAAAAACCAAACGATGACAAAATTTTGGTTGACATGCATGTAGGATCTGCAGTGGGACACTTCTTGAAATAAACTACATCCCACAAAATGTTAATATTAGGGTATTATTGGCCCACATTATTTAAATATTCCCATAATGTTTTCAGAAATTGTGAGCCTTTCCAAGTATGTGCTGGAAAATTGAATAGGCCAGCCTTTCCCCTTCAACCCGTCACTATCGATTATCCATTCCAACAATGAGGACTAGATTTTTTCGGTCCAATTGCTCCTCCCTCTGCATTGCATCATAAGTACATCTTGACTGCAATGTATTATTTCACTCGGTGGGTAGAATAAATTCCCCTACAGGTTTCTATACCAACTCAGTTATATCCATTTTGGAGAGTAACATTCTTACCAGTTTTGGAGTGCCTCAATCTTTGGTTTTCGACAATGCCTCCTACTTTACTTCAATTGATATTACTCGGTATGCCCTTAAAAAGAGCATTAAAGTGAAGTATTCTGGTAATTATTACCCACATGGTAATGGTTTGGCAGAATCATCAAATAAGAATTTGATCAATATTTTGAAGAAAAATGTTGTAGACAACCATAGATATTGGCATACAAAGATTTTTAATTCCTTTTGGGCAAACCAAATTACTCCTAAGGTTGCTATTGGAAATTCTCCCTACTTCCTAGTTTCTGGTAAAGAGTCTATCTTACCATTGAATCTTCTTCTCCCATCACTACGTATTGCACAATATTGTTCACGAGATGATGATTCCTCCCCTCTGTAGGATCAAATTGACACTCTTCTTAAATTAGAAGAGGAGAGGGAGAAATATAGGACCAAGCTATATAACCATCAACAATAGGTGAATGATGGTTTGATGATAAGTCTTCCACCAGTCATGAGTTTCATATTGGGATCTAGTACTTAAGTGGGACAAACCACACAAAGACAAATGAGACTACACCAAGTTTTAGCATATGTGGTTAGGGCCATTCATTGTTACAAAAAAGATTGACCCTCGTATTGTCTGCTTAGAGATGTTGGAGGGTGTTTCTGAGGCTTATCCAATGAATATCCATCTCCTAGAGAATTATTTTTCTTGAGGTAAGTTTCACTTACCTGTAAATAAGGTGTGGTTTTCATTTATTTTCTTTTAGTTATTTCGTTTGGTTTGATTGCTTTGTTGTTTCTTTTCTTTACAAAACATTGTATCCTCACAGTGGCTAGTTGCATTTGGTAAATTGGTTTATCCCTAGAACTTTTTAACTAAGGAATTTTAATTTGGAAATGTTAGAAATTTCCACTTGGTTTATACCCATATCAAGAGATTCATGAGAATGCAATCAAGAATCTATGTTAACTTCCTAATTTGAATCTTCAGTTCTAATGATCACTATATTTATCTATCCTCGTAATAATGATTGGGTTTTTAGGATTAATCTCTTATTCTTGCTAGATGTTTCAATGATTGATTGGTAGCACACCTTTAACAGATTGTTTAACCTATGTTCTCTTCTGATCTCACCTTGATCACCTTGTAACTAATAAAATCACCCTAATAAGTGTAAGATGCAAGATAGGGGGTCTTATCACAAGAAAACTGTAAGGTTTTCTGTTACACCAAAACCTGTAGATGTTCATGAAAATTTGAAACACAGCACAAGGCCCTATCACTAGGAGTGGTGGTTAGTCCACTTGATTTATATTCCTAGAGGTGCAACGATTATACCATGTGGAGGTTGTACTGATACTCCAACACCTCGCCTCTGACATAGCTCGAGGTAATTGAAACTGAGACCTATGCTATGATACCATGTGGAAATTGAACCCAAGAGATAGAACAATTACACTCACAAAATTGCTAATCAAACATGCAAAATTAACACCAAAGGAGACTGAAATTTGAGCATAACACTAATCTGTATTGAGTAAGTGTATAATAGCCAACCTTATGATATAATAGGCTTCTATAATATATAATTACATGAGAGAATAAAATGCATAAATATTCCATTTGAAATTGTAACATCCTTGACCCTTCGACCGACGAAGAGGACGCTACTAAACACCAAAACATCTGGGCAACAAGCCCCATGAACATGTACATACATATAATATCTGAAGTAAATGTTTAAAACATCAAAAGAACTAGGATGCATAATCATACATATATTCAGTAGAATCAAAACAACATTCCTTCATATACATATCCATCATAAATCATTAACTATCATAACCCCAAATTTTCACAAAAACTAAAAAAAATTGATGTAACATAAATTGTCTAGAGTCGCAGTTTGATAACCGCTAACGGCTAGCGAAAGGATGAGATAGTTAATATAAATAATAATTAACTTCAAACATATAAAAACTAATACACATTAATTTTTTCATATGCTAAGTGTATGATCTACATTCATTTACTTCTAGTTTACTGGCGGATTGATTTTGTCAAGTAGGTGAGAAGTTACATTCTAATTGGGCTTACTTAGTGATTGCTAACTTAGCTGCATTTCTGGATCTTACAAGATTGATAGGTAAATTTTGAACCAATAAGAGTCTATTAAGGCATTAATCCAAATATACTTCCTAAGCATAAATATACTGCTAGAGTAATAGTTTACTTAATAGAATTCAAGGGTTCTACGAGGTAAAGTATCTTTTCTGTACTTGTTTTCCAACTATGACAGTATTTTAAATTCATGTTGTAAAGATCAAAAACCTAACCACACTCAATGTTTTTCATTAGTATGAATTTTATTTCGAACAGTTCTTCTCTCCAGCTATTAGTCAAGTTACTTCCAGAGTTCTAGAATTTGTATTACAATTCCTTTACTGACATAAGAGTTTACTGCTGTTATTATTTCTAAAATTTAAAACACCACTTATAAGCATAGAAATAAAACTAAAGCCTTCTAAGATCAAGCTTACAAAAGAACCCTCATCTCTACTTTTAATTGAGCTTCAGTAGAGGAATTTTATCAGCTTATTATTGTATTATATTTATGAATGATCATTTGCACAAATGTCGTCAAGTTGTGATTTCTATCTTCCAAATTTCTTCATGACATAAGTAATGTGACAAAATTACATTATCATATTATTTATTTATAATAACAAGTGATACTATATTTATTCTTGAATAGTTTTACTATTCTTTACTACCAAGTCTAATGTATCCTTGGTTTGATTCATTTAGAGCTTTGGTATCTTATGGAGACCAAATGATCATGTAATTCCAAGAATTTTATCTCACTCTTAGTACTATAGACTACATTAAAAAAAAGAGTTGTTCTAGGGTGTAAATACTATTTACTTTCATTTACACAGTAATGATTTATAAACTAGCTCCTTATCCACTAGTGTTTGCATAAACTAGTTTTAACAGCATAGACATGCATCGTTGATGGTTATAAAAAGAAAAGGTTAATAGTGGTACTATAAACTCATGTTCAACAAATTTTACTATACTATTGATCTCTTCATAAAATGTTTTACTAAGAAGGATTATAAGATCTTTATAAAACAAGGATACCAATGCAATAAAATGTTTTGGTTCATTACCAACGAAGATTCCAAGGTTTATAATATAAGGTTTATCGATACAACAAAAACCTCATTCTTTAACATAGCTTGAATTCATAGTTTATCATTGAAATGATATGTTTGACTTTGTACATTATATTATCATTGTGGTCACTATTTAAATTATTAACAATAAGTTGGTTCCCGATAGTGCAGTGGAAACTATACAACTCGACCCAATGTGGATTGAATTAATTTGGTGGGCACGTGGAACATCCACCACCTTGTAATGCATGATTTAAAAGCTCACTACGCAACCTTACTTCTCATTCTTTGTCAAGGGTTTTGGTCTTTGCATAGTATGGTCTTGCTGTAGCCATAAGAGGCTCATTTTCCCTCGTTTTACAGCTCCATCTTGTGTATAATGAATTGTTGTCATTCTAATGTGAGGTTGAAGAGATTTACAGCTCACGTTTGGTTTTCTTTTTTCCTGCAATACGCTGCTATGAGGATAGTGTTACTCTGTTAGTAGTTTTTGGTGTTGTTTCCTTTCGTGGCCATTTCCATAGCTTACTCCTGCTCTAGTCGTTGGTGTAGAATGTATTGTGAGCCCCATAGCCTCTATCTCAGGTGAGAACGATGGTTTATGCTATTCATGGTGTTGGTCTGTCCCTCCTTGCTTCCAGGTAAAGAATTCATCTTATAAATGTTGCAAACTTCTAGTTATAGTTTTTAATATCAAAATAAAAAGCTTTTAAATAAACCCTTTGGATTTGTTTGCAGGTTTACAGTTCAAAAACAAGCTTGGAAGGATTCACTTCAACGCTGGCTAACCTCTTGATGAACAACTAAGGACCGGTTAAAACATGGCAACTCCCTTCTTGGCAATGGTTAAGGGAAAGGGTTTTTAGTTGGGAATAAAAATACGACCTCGATTCCTCTAGTCTTTGGATGCTTGGTCTTCAATTTTAAATTTAATTTTTCATTATTAAACCCTTTCCTATAGCAGGGTGGCTCTGGACTCAATGCTATGACTTGTATTACCCTTTTCTTGTCTTATAAAAGGTATACAGTAAATGAAGGTTTTAACAACTTGATTGTTAGTTTTATTTTCAAACCCACACAACGATGCTGGGTACACTGGCCATGATCTGGGTGTTGTAATTTGGTTAATATTTCATCCTTATGGCCTGTCAATGTAATACATTGCGTTCTTAAGAAATATTTTACTTCGAGCTCCGTCTCATTTTTGTAGTAATATTGTAAATTATGACTCTGTGTACGTTAGGGTTTTTTTCCTATTCGAGTGCTAATGAAGAACATTACTATCTAAATATTTTTTATACATAGATATTATTATTATAAAAACTGTACCTCAGTCGTAGTGTGTAATTTATAATATTAACTTACTTTTTCGAAATATACAAGATAGGGTTTTCCTGAAATGAAACTATTGTCTAAATAAGTTCTTCATCTTATTATTAATTAGGTTCTACTACTTGTTGTTGAAATATTGTAACTTCGAAGAATATTCTATATGTATCTTTTTGTGGTCCCCGATGGTCCTACCGGGAGAACCACTTGTATTACATTGTACCCCGATGCTCCTAATCGGAAGAACTAATAAGAGTCATGAGGTAGTCCCCTCTAATTGTAAAGGTGGGTCATCAGCACCCCAGTGTGGTTACTTGAGCCTACATGTGTAACTCGAGCCTACATGAGTTAACTTAAGTCGACATGTCAAATGAGTTAACTTAAGTGAACGGATGAATATAAATAGAGGTTTAGTGCTCCTCATTTGAGACACACACTCTCACTTGTATATCGCATTAGTGAAGAAGAGAAGTAGCTGGAGAAGGAGGAGGATCAGGCTTTGATCTCCTTGCTAGTTTTATCTTTTACCCTTTTGGGGCATCTATATTGAGGAAGCTTTTGCTGGGTTTTTCCATTTAGGTTTTTCCCAGGATAAATATTTGTGTTCCTTTTGTATGATTATGCTTGTCTATCTCTCAGTGATCCTGTTTATATGCTTTTTGTTATGAAAAATGAAATGAAATACTAATGTCTTAGCTAAGCATATGAAAATTTAACATGGTATCAGAGCTAACCTGAGAAGAAGACATTGTGCAGCTACAAAATATAGGGATTCTTAATTTGTGGGTCTCTCTCCACAATCCATCAGCAAAAGTATGCTAGGATGACTCTCCATTGAAGGGCGCATCTTTCTGTCGAAGCGGAATTCAATTCCGAGCATTTTCAGTTTTCGATGTGGAAATCAGGGATTTTTACAGAAGAGGAATTTTTGAGTGAGACCAGCATATGATTTTTCTCCTCATAAAAACTGAATTTTAGAGACCTGGATCAAGAAATTTGGTTGGATGAAACTTTGGGAAAGTCAAACCCTAGTTTGACCCCAAGCTAGAAAAACCCTAAATACTAAAACTGCTACGTTTTGGTACATTTGTTATATTCTGAGATTTGTGAAGTATCAAGAGCTGAAAATTTAAAGGGCTGAATATACAATCCCTATGAAGACTTTGTCCAAAATTCATCCTCAGATTCGTTGTATTCCATGAGATATGTTCTCTCCAAGTTAGGGTTTCAACCTCTTCCAGAATTCATCCCTAAACAGGACACCTAGGGAGAATTGCAATATCTTGGGCTACAGAGGTCCAAATGGAATTCCTGAAGATTTTCCAGAAAGGGAACAGACTTAAATTTAGGTGATCTGAATATCAGACTCAGAAGATGAACCAGGGACACGTGGCATGCCATACAACTTCGCTGTTCTAAACAGTCCTGTAACAGGTCACCTTGGGAAAAATATCATAAATCCCAAATGGTGAAACTAATTATGATGAAACCTGTGGTGTTGGATCAGGGACCTGAGAGGTTACCGTAGTAAAAAATTTCAGACATAGAGGAACATAAATTTTAGAGATATCACAGAAATAGTAACATGAATTTATGTAGAAGAAATTGGAAAATTAGGGCTTCCTGTTCAGGGAGCTTCCCTCCACTATTTTCAGAAATGGAGTACATTGGACAGCTCCATTTGAAGAGATATATCTGTATATTCAATCATATCTAAAAGATTCCAATTTTTGAAATTAGGGTTTCTGTAACAAAACCTAGATCATCCAGCTTCGGAACCAGGACAGACACCTCAAATCGGTAAGATCTAATCCTTTGCTATGTTCATTTGAGGTTCTCATTTCAAAGTGATATATCACATAAGCTTAATGATAGGATTGGTGAAGTTGACAAATTCCAAGCCTAGAATTATATGATCTCTCTGAAGAAAATGGATTGGACACCTACATGAGCATAGAGGTTCCAGTTTCAGAGGGAGATGAGGCTAGAAGCCTTTCACAAGAGGAACTTGGTCAAAGCCCAGAAGATCATTGATGATTCAATCATGAATCAACCTGTTCTACAAGTGTCTTCCCTAAATACATCGATGAGGTTTGATTCCTTGACCAAGCTATTTGAAGGGAATAACATAGATCGAAATATGACCTTAAAAAACTAGCTGAAGAGTGTGAAGATCCAGAATGCAGAGACCATGTAGTCATAAGGATCTCTCAAATCAAAGAACAACTTCAAGCGGGGAAAGAAGAAGTGAAGAATGTATAAGTGGTGATGGCCACCTTGAATGGCCTCCCAAGATCATGGAATTCATTCATTCAAGGAATGTGTTCCAGATGGAAGTGATTACTTTCAGCAGACTTTGGGAAGAAGAAGAAGCTCGTCTCTGAAGATCAAGCTCTCTTCTTCCAAAGAAGATCCCTCAATCAATGAGGAATATGAATATCTCAACTCTTGAAGAAATTCTTATCCACCTCAGCATTTGGATAAGAAACGATGCTATCATGAATGAAGAAGATGATGAAGCTAAAGACTCAAGAAGGAGTATACCCATGAAACAAATAAAGATAAGTATTCAATTGGCATTTCATGATATTGTTTTGTTATACATTTGATTATATTCAGTTGATGTGTTATGCATGATCGATTGTTTTCATTAATGACTGTATACTACTAATATGCATGTAAGTAGCTCGTGGTGCTCTCCATTGCTACTTATCAAACCTCTTTGCTAACATATTGGATTAGTGCAAAATCTCAATAATGTCATGATGGAGATGGAAGGCATCTAGAAAGTTTAAGTATGGATGAATGTTGTATTGACTAAATAGTTGCATGATGCATAAGAATTTATCATTATACATATGTTTTATGAAATAGTTCTAACCATGCAACTGGTGCATTTGAATTGTAGGAAAGGTCATGAACAACCTCCTACAAGAAAAGAAGGATGAGACCAGGGATGATTTTAAGGAACCATACTTATTTAAAAGTGTATAAATGTTGGCTAATATTACCAATTCTTAAAACACCAACTATAAAATGATTGGCGATATTTTTCAAAAAATATTTTAATTTC
Source organism: Pseudotsuga menziesii (assembly GCA_001517045.1). Lineage (NCBI taxonomy): Eukaryota > Viridiplantae > Streptophyta > Pinopsida > Pinales > Pinaceae > Pseudotsuga > Pseudotsuga menziesii. The sequence goes on from LPNX010697271.1 coordinate 85,798, forward strand.
CAAGGATTTTATATCATTTATATAATAATTTGGTGATTTTTAGGGTGAAAAAATTTTACCCCATCAAAATTGGGCAAAACAGGGCTTCAAAAAATGCAAAATAGCGAATCTTTTTTGGGAGAAAAACATGGAAAAATAGCCCACTGGGCTAAAATTCGCCCCTAAAATTATCCCTGGATGAGACTTGTTCCGAAGAACAAGTGATGACAATTCAAGATTCACTCCAATAAACATGAATCTGAAGCTCCCAGGGTCAGAGACACCATGACGGAAGAAAGAGCTTCAAAGAATGGTAGATCCACCTTGAAGGATGACGACCACCATGGGTACAAGAGATAACTCAAGATGAATAAAAGAATGCTATAAAAGAAGCTATGATCAAAGAATAACAGTTGATCATGGGGAATGATGTATACGATATGATGGAACAAGTGTACAATGCAAGGTTCATGATTCTCCCTAGAAAGAATAGGCTATGAAATGACATACTCTATTGAACAGTATATATCAAGCATAGAACCACCTATACAGAATGAAGAGGTAAGATGATACTCCACTTCAGGTGGAGTGACTACAGAAAATTATCTCTGAGTTCGACATGGTACAACATGATGGATATATTTGTGATGGATCGAGACTTTACTAAGAGTAAAGTGGGTTCCAACCTTCAAGGTTGAATGCAGAAGACTAGGATATGTTGATGAACTGAGAAGACAAACTCATAGAAGATGTTATGATACTAGAATGATGTTTGGGATATAGTACTCAAACCAGAAAGAAAGAATGTGGTATCTTCCAAATGGATTTGCAAGATAAGATATGTTGCTGATAGAAGTAAGGTAAGAGTTGTGGCTAGAGGAATGAGGGAATTAATTATGAAGAGACACTTACTCCAGGAAGCAAGGTACACTTCCTTCAAAACTATCATGGTAGTTTCTTCCATGATGAAGTAAAGACAAGCCTTCCTTAATGGTATGATTGAGGAAGAGTTTTACGTCGAATAGTCACGAGGATTTTAAGTTGAAGATAGAAGGAATCAAGTATGGAAGTTGAAGAAGGCCCTCTATGGCCTGAAGCAAGCTCCCAGAGCTTGGTATGGAAGAATAGATAGTTTCCTGATGAGCATGGGCTTTGCCAAGAGCAAAGTCGATCCTAACCTTTCCTACAATGTTGTAGAATATGTACCTGTCATTCTATTACTATATGTGGATGACTTATTCTTGACAAGGAATGAGAAACAGATCATGGAAAGCAAGAAGAAACTAGAAGAAGAATTTGAGATGAAAGACCTTGGGTTAATGCATTATTTCCTAGGTCTAGAAGTATGGAAAATTTCAGAAGGAATCTTTCTCAACCAGGGAAGGTATGTGGTAGAGATATTGAAGAGATTCAATATGTTGGAATGCAAAGTCATGGCCACACCCATGGACTCCAACCTGAAGTTGTTAGCTGATGACTCATCAGAGCTGGTGGATGTAACTAACTACAGACAGATCTTTGGGTCATTGATGTACTTAACTAATACCAGACTAGACATTTGTTTTGCTGTGAACACCTTAAGTCAATATCTTGTTCAACCAAGACGGGTTCACCTAGTAGCTGCAAAACATGTGATGAGATATCTAAAAGGGACCATAAACATTGGTCTATACTATGATGGTAGTCATGAGTATAGATTGTATGTCTACACAGATGCATATTGGGCTGGAAGTATCTCAGATAGGAAAAGCACATCAGATATATGCTTTCGGTCTGCTATGAGCTCATGGTTTAGCAGGAAACAGTCCAGTGTTTCTCTTAGCACGGTTGAAGCAGAATACATAGCATATTGCTCTACTAAGTTGTGAATCCATATGGCTTCAGAAGATGATATCGGGTCTCTTTGACCTGAATATGGACACTACAATGATTCTATATGATAACCATAGTAGTGATGACAAAAGACCCTGTGTTCCGACGTAACGCGTAGAAAACCGGTATTTCTACTTACAAGATAAGATGCAGATGATGATATTGTAGATGCAAATGATGGTGATTCAGTATTTCTACACTGAATATATATAGATGATGATGATTTCAGTATTCCCATACTAAAGATATAGATGATATTTCAAGTATTTACATACTGTAGATATAGTTGATGGTGATTCCGTATTCCCATACTGAAGATATAGATGATGATGCTTTCAGTATTCACATATTGGATATGCAGATGGTGATAGATCAGTATTCAGATACTGAAGATGTAGATGATGTACTGACGAAGCCTCTGCCTCGAGTAGAGTTCGAACACTTTCGAGACAATCTTGGTGTTGTTCAGAAATACCTTCCTTGAAATGGGGAGTAGTGATGTTGCAGTGGGATTGTATCATCCCTGGGCATTTTCCCTAAAGTGATCCGGAGACCTCGGTCCTCGAGAATGAAGAGGGATTGTATCATCCTGGGACATCTATCCATAATAGATCTAGTGACCTCGGTCATCGAGAACATGATGGGATTGTATCATCCCTGGAAACTTGTCCTAAAGTGATCCGGAGACCTTGGTCCTCGAGAATGAAGAGTGATTGTATCATCTCGGGACATCTGTCCATAATAGATCCGGTGACCTCGGTCATCAAGAATGTGATGGGATTGTATCATCCCTAGAAACTTGTCCTAAAGTGATCTAGAGACTTCGGTTTTCGAGAATGTGGCAGGATTGCATCATCCTTGGATGTAAGTCCTAAAGTGATAGGGAGTGATTATCCCATAATTGTATCGAGTGACTTCGGTCGTCGAGAATGTGGTAGGATTGCATCATCCTTGGACTCAAGTCCTAAAGTGATAGGGAGTGATTATCCCATAATTGTATCTGGTGACTTCGGTCGTCGAGAATGTGGTAGGATTGCATCATCCTTGGACTCAAGTCCTAAAGTGATAGGGAGTGATTATCCCGTAATTGTATCCAGGGACTTCGGTCGTCGAGAATGTGGTAGGATTGCATCATCCTTGGACTCAAGTCCTAAAGTGATAGGGAGTGATTATCCCGTAATTGTATCCAATGACTTCGGTCGTCGAGAATGTGGTAGGATTGCATCATCCTTGGGCATAGTCCTAAAGTGATAAGGTATGATTCTCCCGTAATCAATCCAATAACTTCGGTTGTCGACAATGTGGTGGGATTGTATCATCCCTGGACTTTAAGTCCAAAAGTGATCCAAAGACTTTTTGTCTTTGAGTTGTGGATTGCAAGTTGTTTCTGATGATGATGCAGTACTGATCGAAAGATCAGAGTATGATGATGATGAAATTCTGATTGAAAGATCAGAGTATGTTGATGATGTTTCTGATCGAAAGATCAGAGTATGATGATGATGTTTCTATGTTGATGATGTTTCTAATCGAAATATCAGAGTATGATGATGATGTTTCTGATCGAAAGATCAGAATGTGATGATGATTATAATCGGCAGATCAGAATATGATGATGATGATGTTGCTGTTGATCGAAAGGGAAAAGTGTTGATGATGATATTGCTGATCGAGAGGTCAAAGTACTGAAGATTTTGTTGTTGATCGAAAGGTCAAGATGCTGAAGATGTTGTTTCTAATCAAAAATTCAACGTGCTGAAAATGTTGCTGATCGAAAGGTCAAAATGCTGAAGATGTTGTTTCTCATCGAAAAAGTCAAAGTGCTGAATATGTTGCTGATCGAAAGGTCAAAATGCTGAAGATGTTGTTGCTGATCGAATAGTCAAAGTGCTGAAGATGTTGCTGATTGAAAGGTCCAAGTGCTGAAGATGTTGTTGCTAATTGAAAGATCAAAATGCTGAAGATGTTGCTGATCAAAGACTGAAGATGTTGCTGATGATGAAGACTGAATATTGAAGA